>BQNB010013164.1:0-33463 GCA_026074375.1 Tanacetum coccineum | reverse complement strand
TGTGAGGGGAAATGTAGCTAGCAAGGGGGGTTTCTCCATGGTTGCCTAACTTTGGCATAAGTCACATTGGCTTGTATGCTTCAAAGCTAGAAGAATGGGTTGGAGCAGTACTAAAATGGCTCTGTCTCTATTTTTGTTATCAGAGGAGAATTTGTACGTTGTCAGACTTATGCTTTGTCTGATAAGTCGTACACTTGTAATTTTTTGTTGTTGTTTGAATAAGGATTGGGAAATGTCCAATGCCTTTTGTAAGTTGTAATCTTTAGTTGGTAATATAATTTTCCTTTAACAAAAAAAAACATCCTATATATGTGGACATAGTGGGTGATGTTAAAGATATTTTGGATGGCTGTCACAAACTGGTCGAGACTTTTAGGATGGCACGAGACGACCAATGAATGGCCTTTTCATAAATTTCTTGTGGATGGATACACGATGGTTGAGATGGAGCGATTGTATTCCATATGTTCCCAGCAGACTAAACTATGTTGTGATACGTACTCGAATATCTGAACCAGTGTTTAGGAGGGCAATTGAAACCTCGAATGACAGGTTGTTGGTTTTTTCGAGAGTTCTGAAAATTGGATCACGTTATTAATAAGATGTCAAGAGTTGGGTTTCATTCGGAGTGGTCAAAACAGGGGTGTGTACTTGTTGGATCTTCACTACTAATCGTTACCTGGTTTCATGACCTTTCGTTTTTGGTTGTATTAATATATAACGTCACCGATGTTCACTCAGTTGTGTTGAATTCCAAAACCGTGGCCTACCAGTCTACCACGCAGTCATATATGCTTCTTTTTTCATAGGGACGATAATGTGCCTAATCTTGAGCATATCGATCGATAGCATAGAAGTAACATCGCTGCAATCTTTGTATGATTCATTCGGGTATACTAAAATTATGTTGTTATACCGGTAGTCCGATTAGCTAATCCGCACACACTTTTAAAATTAGCATGTTAGTTCTTTGACCCATTATATGCTTCTCAATAACATCTCTCTTTTTACTTTCCCATTATATTGAATGTTAGACTTTTACCAGGGAGAAAGTGTATTCGAATTGGACTGTGAGTGAGAAAGGGATTATGTGATATTTGGATAATGAGAATTAGATAAATAGGGGTAACGATAAACCATTTTGCTGGATATTCTGTTTTGATGAGGTTTGCTCCTTAAAGTTCTAATTGTCATCACTTTTTTTGACTTTTTGGCAAGTCGTGATAAATAGGGGTAATGATAAACCATTTATGCTGTAATTACTATACAGTTTTCGGGGGGGGGGCGGCTCACCATGATCATTTTTTGAAATGGGGTGAAAGTTATCAAGTACCTCTTTGTCTTTTTTTTAAGGCTATTATGTAAGATTTTTAATGTAATATAGAACGATGGAGCATTCGAGGGATCATCCTAAATTTGATTGATACGGTGGTTACGCTCATAAAGTTACCTATTGACTTCTGATGACCACACAGGGTGAGAACTACTGTGTGGACAGATACGGGTCATACATTGCTATAAACTAATTCAGTAGACATTTCATCTACCTTCATAGATATTTGTGCAACTACTATGACCTCACTTCTGTTGCTACCAACTCTGCTTTTAAGTTAAACTGCAGCGAAAGTTTATTATATGTACATGCTGGATCATTGTATCTTTTTTCTTTCATTTTATAGTTTAGAGTTCATTATATTGGAATGTAGTTCTTAAAGGTTGGTGTATCATTTCTTAACTTGGAACTTTTTTCTGACAAATCTTGTTTTTTCAGAAATGCAGTCATAGTTTGTGTAAGCAGGATTCCATATCTTCACTTCTTTTTACATATCGGGATGGATCAAGGTCTTAATTTTTTCCCAAGTTCTCCACTTTATTCGTGTTAGTTTTCTTTGTTCTGTAAATTATATTCGTGTATGCTGCAAATCATTGCTAAATAGAATGGTCTTGGAGAAAAGAGGCTCCTGCATAAGTATCTCTTTAGTAGCTGATTCCCTACTTTGGCGTGTTGAGGTAATGTATTATGATATCACTTTAATAGGGTGTTTGCTAGAGGTTTAACTTAGATTCAAAGAGCTTAATTACAATGGAAATAAAGTATAGATTTTAAGTTGATGAAGTGTTTTAATTGATGCTTCACTATAATGGTGAATGGTCATTTATTTTTTTGTCACATCTTCATCTGAATTAGTCATTCAAGATGTTTGTGTTTAGGGGTTGTTGCGGGAGCAATTTTATATTTCTTACTTTCAATTAGGCTTTCAAGTTGTTAGGTTCGTTGTTGTTCTGAATAGTTTTAATCTATGAGGACTGATCGGTATATTTACCTTGAAAAATCAGATCTTCTGATTACGTTGTAGCTCTAATCAACTTCTCCACTTCTAATCCCAAGGATCTTAGAATTGGACTCTTTAAATATATAGAAGTTAATCCAAGACCAGAAACCATTGACGTGAAGTATGGTCAACTAAAACAGTTATATCGATCTCAGTCCAACCAATCCATCATTTATCATTTCCAACATACACGATTTCTAATATATTTCACATGTGTTGTCTCACAAAGGCTTTTCTTCTGCAATGGCGAGCAAGATCTGTCAGCATTTTTACTTGTGGATTTGGGAATTGTAAAGTATCCAACTTACAATTGTGTAGTCACGGACCAGATATTTTCTAGTCGAAATGATCTCATAACTTATGAGGAGGTAAACCTGAGATATCCCACTTCTTTTATGTATCCTTTAGCCTTAGCAAACTAATAGAAGCTGTCAATAGGCACTTGAAGTAGCGCAGATTATGGATGAATATCTTGAAGAAAATGACTCATCAATGGTTTTGAGATGTCTACTACTAATATACGAGGAATATTTAGGTATGTTAAAATCATGTACGTGTAAAATCATGTGTAAGAATTGTTGTCTTGGACATGGGATTTATGCAACGTATCGGGAATAAAGAAGATTAAATTGCATGTTATCACTTTCTAAATAAACCGCAAGATATTAGAACGCGCACTTGAACCACAGTTTTGTCAGAAGTTTTATTAGACATTATCTGGAATTAGATGAAACTCAGTAATTAAACATTGGTAACAAGTTAATGTATGTGAACAGTGTGTTAGGGTTGATACTCTTAAGTTATCAGAATTCAAAGAACATGATATTACATGGTTTTGCAGAAGGGTATTGTCGGGTTTTAATGTAGGGAGCTATTCAATAGTTTTCTTAGGTAATGTTTGATTTATCAAAATATCCTTGAAGCTAAAATAGATGGTGACTTCTTGCATCTTCTAGCGGATGTTGCAGCTATAGCCGTAAGCCCGTAAGTCTTTTTTACTATCTGTATTTTCATTAATAGGTATATATTATAGTCTTTTGCCATTAGCTGACATGATATTTGAATCTTTTCTGTTTCAGGAGCACCAGAAGCTGCGTTTCGCGTGTTGACAATGAGAAGGACTCATGTTGGACTTCAGGAAGGTTTTGGATTTGATCATGTGATGAGGATGTAAACACCGATGTAGGTTCACCATTTGAAGGGCCACCTACTTTACATAGTCGGTTCGTCATTTGAAGGGGAGCCTAATGTACATATGAAACCACAATTTTCTTTTAGTGTTGCCTTTGTATTATAGTAGCTCTCTAATATATGCCACAAACTGTAAACAAAGCGACTTAACATCCCTGCAATTGCAACTTATTACTTCGGTAATTTCGGGTCAAAAAATTCTTGAGAATAATAACCAAATTGTGTTGTATTTTCTTCTTTCTTTTTCTTGAAGGTGTTCTTGAACATGTGATTGATATGAGCAGCTAGCAAGTTTTCAGTTCTTTCAATATCACTTTTGCAATGAGATTTTCCAGATAGCATCTTATCACCCATTGGATTATATGATATATATGATTAACCACTTTGGAAACAATGGATTTATGATCCTATAAAGTAAGACCGGGCATTGGGTCAGACCCCTGAACCGAGTTGACCGAACCAAAACCGAAATGTGCTGAAATGCCAGACTGAATGAGACCCGGGTTGGCTCGTTTTTTTCAGTTTTATCAGGTCAGTTTTGGTTTTGGAGAACATGAACCGATTATCTTAAGTGCTTCATTATTTATGTACAGTAGCCACTAACAATTATAATCTAACACTCCGTGGATAATTTGTTGAAGTTGAATTAATAACCCCGAAATATATGATGGTGGTAGTACTCTTGAAGATTTAGATAATAACAATACATAAACACCAAAACAAAAATATTAATTGATCACTGTTATTGACTTATTGTCTATCATCTGTTCACAAAGATATATACATCTTCTTCCTAATAGAGTACGCTAGTCATACTGTAGTGTTTTACATTGAATTGAGAACATTGCTTGAAATCAGAAGCTTAAGCATTCTGAGCTTAACCAGAAGCTGAAACCATCCATGGTTACCAACTCCATATAGATGGCTTCTTCACATTCATGCTCTCTCCGCTCCCTTTATCTTTCTCCAACTCCATGCCCTTCTTTGAATGCTAACCTTTGTATGTTAAAGTGCCACAAACAAACACACAAAGATGGTATTAGTTAACTTCGACGACAAAACATGTCTTACATAGGGTGTTTTTACTAGTTACCTGTGCACCTTGACGGACAGGAACATTTGTTCCCTTGCTATCTATTGACATCAGCGCTGCATCATCTCCCTCTGTTTCCAACGACAGCAGCCCAATCAAGAGGAACCATAACTGGGACACAATCGTAAAAGATTTCCTCCACGACCCGTGAAGCTGTGCATAGAGACACCCTCTCGATCATGAACTACCTTCGTAGGCAACCCCGATTTTAGACCCTTTTGTGGCCATTGTGTTCTTGCGGAAAGATCGAATAGGTGTCCATCCTACCACCTGTGCACTGTTACATAAGTAACAAAACTGATATTGAAACCACTTGACCTAATTTTGAATGAATATTCATGATAATTTCAAGTGCAAAACATAAGGTAAACAACAAAAAATTCCCACAAAACTTGTTCATTGATGGTTCACAGAGAAAAGATACAAAAAAACTAAATATATTGACTTTCTTGGTTTAAGCACACATACATTCCAAGAAACAAGGAGATAAGCATAATAGTAAAAAATCAACCTCTAATTCAACAAATATGCATTCAAATGATAAAATCCTAAAAGGGTTTCTAGTTTACTTGCTTAGCAAAGTTTTATCAAGAGCAAATCATAAGAAAAATTCAAACATTCAACATAAACTTGTGGTCAAAACCAACATCTAGTTTTATCAAGAGCAAATCATAAGAAAAAGTACAAGCTCAAATGGACTGGGGCTTTCGTGAATCCTAATTCCTAAAACACCCAAACAAGAAATTGACTAGCGACCACCTCAAATTGATGATTAATTAAGGATATATCACATAAATTACCTGATTTGTGAATATATGAACTTGATTTCGGGAGTCACAGTGGTGAATCGACATGGTCTGTGGTGGGTGAGGATGCGAACGACGACTAGCAATTATAGATGGGGATGGTGGTTATGTTGGCTAGGGTTAGGTTGTTGTCTGGAAATGATAAATGGGGAGAGGAAAAAAATAGCGGGAGATGAAAAATAGAGCGTGTCATTGAAAATCTTTGGGGAAAAGATAGCGGGAGATCAAAAAATAGAGCGGGGGTCATTGAAATTTTTGATTTTATGGTATGTGTTTGTTAAAATAAACGAGCGGTGAGTAGTGGTGTTTAAAAAACCGACTCGAACTCGATTAAACCTATTCGGTTAGGGTTTCACAAGTCAAAAAACTAACTCGGGTTATTCGGGTATGGTCATATATTGGGTTGAAATTTTTTGACTATTTCGGGCTCGAGTTCGAGTCGACCTGGATAAAGATTTTTTTTATCTTTTTTAATATAGATTATATAAATTTTCTATTTAAACTAGTATAAATATGCAATTTTATTGCAATTTACTCGTATTCGTGTTGACCCGAAATCGAATGGACCCGACCCGAATTGACTGGAACCCGAATTCAAAAAGGGAGGGTTCGGGTATGGAATTTTTAGGCATTACCCGACCCGAATTGACCCGAACCCAACTAACACCCCTGCATTCAGCTGTTAATTGATCCTAAAGATAAGTCAACTCCGTTTATAGACAACACAATCTCATTTCTTCAAAGTTCTTCACGGGCGCAGTCTCTAAAACTTAATATTCAGAAATAAAGCCTAAGATAATGACAACAAATATTCGACTCATCCGTTTCACATCTCATGTATAACGATAACATATCAAATCATATGTTTAACGGCTTATGTATAACGATATCACCTCGATGCATCCGTTTAACATCTCATGTACAACGATACCATTTTGACTCATCCTTTTCACATCTCATGTATAATGATATCATATCGACTCGTCCTTTTAACATCTCATATATAACGATATCATAACGACTTATCCATTTTACATCTCATGTATAACGATATCATATCGACTCATCTGTTTAACATCTCATGTATAACGATATCTTATCGACTCATCCATTTAACATCTCATGTATAACGATATGATATCGACTCGTCCGTTTAACATATCATGTATAACAATATCATATTGATTCATCCTTTTAACATCTCATGTATAACGTTATCACATTGACTCATCCATTTCACATATCATGTATAACGATATCATATCGACTCATCCGTTTAACATCTCGATATCATATCGACCCATCCATTTAACATCTCATGTATAACGATATCATATTGACCCATCTATTTAACATCTCATGTATAACGATATCATATCGAATCATCCTTTTAACATCTCATGTATAACGATATCATATCGACTTATCCGTTTCACATATCATGTATAACGATATCATATCAACTCATATGTTTACTGTCTCGTGTGTAACGATGTCACCTTGACTCATCCGTTTAACATATCATGTACAACGATACCATTTCGACTCATCCGTTTCACATCTCGTGTACAGCGATATCATATTGACTCATTTGTTTAACATCTCATGTATAACGATATCATATCGACTCATCCGTTTAACATCTCATGTAAAACGATATCATATCGACTCATCTGTTAAACGTCTCATGTATAACGATATCACATCGACTCATCCGTTTAACATGTCGTGTATAACGACATCGCTGACTCATCCGTTTAACGTCTCATGTATAACGATATCACCTCGACTCACCCGTATTACATCTCATGTATAACGACCATATCGACTCATCCATTTCACAACTCATGTATAACGATATCATATCAACTCATATGTTTAACGGCTCATATATAACGATATTACCTGGACGCATCCGTTTAACATCTCATGTACAACGATATCATTTTGACTCATCCGTTTCACATCTCATGTATAATGATATCATATCGACTCGTCCTTTTAACATCTCATATATCATGATATCATAATGACTCATCCATTTCACATTTCATGTATAACGATATCATATTGACTCATCCGTTTAACATCTCATGTATAACGATATCATATCGACTCGTCCGTTAACATCTCATGTATAACGATATGATATCGACCCGTCCGTTTAACATATCATGTATAACGATATCATATTGATTCATCCTTTCAACATCTCATGTATAACGTTATCATATCGAATCATCTGTTTAATGTCTCATGTGTAACAATATCACCTTGACTCATCTGTTTAACAACTCATGTACAACGATACCATTTCGACTCATCCGTTTCACATCTCATGTATAACGATATCATATTGACTCATCCGTTTAATATCTCATGTATAACGATATCATATCGACTAATCTATTTAACATCTCATGTATAACGATATCATATCGACTCATCTGTCTAACGTCTCATGTATAACGATATCACCTCGACTCATCCATTTAACATGTCTTATATAATGACATCATGTCGACTCATCCGTTTAACGTCTCATGTATAACGACATCACCTCGACTGACCCATATAACATCTCATGTATAATGATACCATATCGACTTATTCATTTCACATCTCATGTATAGCGATATCATATCAACTCATATGTTTAACGTCTCATGTATAACGATGTCATATTGACTATTTCGTTTAACATCGCATGTATAACTTTCCTTGGTCCGTTTATGTTCTTCTTCTATAAGTTTCCATTTATTCAACGGTTAATGGATCGTAAAGGTGAGTCAACTCCTTTGATGGACTACCGAGTATAACGCTATCATCTTGACTCGTCCGTTTAATATCTTATGTACAACGATACCATATTGACTCATCCGTTTCACATCTTATGTATAATTATATCATATCGACTCATCCGTTTAACATCTCATGTATAACGATATCATGTTGACTCATCTGTTTAATGTCTCATGTACAACGATATCACCTCAACTAATCCGTTTAACATCTCATGCACAACGATACCATTTCGACTCATCGTTTGACCATTTCACATATCATGTATAACGATATCATATCGACTTATCGTTTGGAGTTATATATATATATATATATATATATATATATATATATAACAATTTTGAAAACACACCCTGAAGGTTGACCCACAAACATTTTATACATTGCGCTGTTACATATGTACATTCTTATGTTCTTATGCACGTTCACCTGCATTCGCCGGTTAATAGATCCTAAAGGCGAGTCAACTCCTTTGAGGGGCTACACGGTCTCATTTCTTCATAGTTCTTTTACGTTCTTTTTCGGTAGGTTCACATGCATTTGACGACTAATAAATTCTAAAGATAAGTCAACTCCTTTAATGGACTATACAATCTCGCTTATTCAAAGTTCTTCACGACGCAGTCTCATAAACTTTATATTTAGGCTCAAAGCCTAATGTAATGACAACATATAACTCTCATCAATCCTTTTTACGTTATTCTTTGGTAGGTTCAGTTGCATTAGGCGGTTAATGGATCGTTCATACAAGTCAACTCCTTCTATGGACAACAAAGACTTATTTTTTCAAAGTTTTTCACGAGTACAGTCTCAAAAACTGTCAAGAAGACCAAGACAGATAATTCTCGTGCAAAACAATTATTAGGTGAAACGAGCCATGGTGAGTTGGGTTAAGGTGAGATCACAATTATGTTTAAATATACGTGATTGATTTTGTAAGAAATATTAAAATAACAATAAATAACATGATTCGAATGTGCCATGTATAACTAGCTCCTAACTGAGTGAGTCGGGTGTATTTTCTGAGACTACGCTCATGAAGAACTTTAAAGAAATGAGATTGTGTAAGTCATCAAAGGAGTTGACTTAGGTCTAGGATCCATGGGGTGGTTAATGAATGTTAAATATAAGTCAACTAATTTGATGGACTACACAGTCTTATTTCTTCATCTTCACGAGCGCAATCTCATAAACTTCATATTTAGATTCAAAGTCTAAGATAATGGATCCTAAAAGTGAGTAAACTCATTTGATGGAATACCTGTCTCATTTCTCCAGAGTTATCCACGAGCGCGGTCTATGTGGATTCAGATCGAAAGCTAAACATACTTGTATAGCTTCCCTTGGTCCGTTTACATTGAGTTTTGAGATAAGTAAGCGGCCACTATATGATCTTAAGCATAGTAACGACTCATGTGTATTTTTGTTTTCCAATGAATTAAAATTAATTTTTTAATACTTGGTTCTTTGAATATCTTATTTTTAAAATCATTTTTATACATGATAAATAATTAAGTCAACTAATACTTTTACAATACTAAATAATTATGTTGTTAATAACTGGTAATCAATATTTTCTCAATGTCCCGCTCTAATTTTCATCTTCTCCCTCCTATATTTTCCCCACAATCAAAACCTCCCTCCAACACATTTTCACGTATCTCAAATTTTTTCATTCATTTACAGCTACAACTCCCCGCCCTAATTTTCCCCAAAATCAAAACATCCCTCCAACGCATTTTTCACATATCTCGAAATTTGGCATTCGTCTACTAACTCCCATCTCTTTCTCTCATCGTGTGAAACCAAAATCCCTAAAAGCCCCACTTATAAGTGACCACTTTATTGTATTTTACCACTTATCTGTATTGAGTCTCTTTCTCAGTATGTCAAAACCAAAACCCACTTGTAAGTGATTATCACAAATCAAAATTTTCATGACAAACTACTTAATTACTAACCCCATTTGAAGTCAATTTCTTCACAAATCAGGTAGTTTATTGTATTTTACTTTTAATTGTATTTCCCTAATTATTTTTATTTTGGTAGATTCTAGTTGTAATTCATGTAAAGTTATTAAATAATGTGTTTTTTTATGTTTGCTTAGTGTGAAATTATTCAATTAATGTTGATTTGCTTCCCCTAAATCTTTAACATACTCGAATTAAAGTTACCGATTCTTTGCCATACTATAACGTTTTCTTGTGTGGTATTTTTGCTTTATAAACTGAGTAATATTTAGTAAATGCTATTTGACAGTCTTTAAAGTTGTAAACCGGGTGGTTATGTATATGAAAATATAACATTCTTCTTGATATGTTTTGGATAATCTTGTTACAGACGGCACTGAATTTGACCCGAAAAATTCCCTTATATGATGTACGTGACTAGTAAAAAAATGTGAGTTGGTCCATAGATAACTAAAAATAGAAAAAATGACACGTAAACAAGCACAAATGAGTACTAGTCTGTCGAACAAATTACGTAGCAGCTTACTTTGCTAACCTTCTTGTTGTCTATGCAATCGCAGTTGACCAACCAGCTTTGAGTGCCGTAACTTTAGTTAATCAAACCTCAGTTAATCGACTTGTTTGATAAGGTCAAGAGTCGTGCAGCAGTTGACCAGTTTGGGTCTGAAAGTCAGTCACGTCATGGTGGTCGTGTTGCTGTGGTTATTGTGTTACTGTATTTGTAGCTTGTGTCAAGAACCAAGATCGTGGGGGCTTTCAAAGGTTCTATTTTCTTCTCACCTGATTATTATAGAGGTGGCAATCTCAGCCCATTTGTATGGAATTGGTAACAGGTCAAATGGGTAAAATATTGAAATAAACAAAAAATGGGACTTGTCAAACGGGTCAAGAGTTGGCTAACATGCATCCAAATGAATACAATATTGTAAATCATTCTATCTAGAAAGGAAACATGGCTTTATTGTTTTTGTAGTCTAGCTCATGTGACATGCAAGGTTTTCTAAAGAACCTTTTTTTAACAATAGTTGAACTATTTACAACATTTAAATAAAAGTGTACTAAAAGGTGTTTACTGGTCGATCCAATCTACCTTGACATGGTTTTTAATCTTCAGCCCATTACCTCACCCACCAGTTATACCGCCTCTATATGGTTAGTAAATGATATATTCTTAGGTTTATACAACTTATTGTTGTTTTTTACAGTGTGCTTGGAGTGTCTATGGAAATGGCAATCAAAGAAATTGTTTCAAGCATTGTGCAACGTAGTGTTTCTATAGCAACTCAAACAACAAAAGAACTTGTCTTAAAGGTGACTTCACGCTGTTCTACTTTGTTTATTGTGTGCAAAAGGTGTCTTGGTCTCAAGCTCTTACTGTAAAATATTGTACTTACAATGACAGGACTATGCTATGAAGTCTGATGAGAGCCGTATATACAGTGTAGCTCACTTGATGGTTCCCAGTCTAGCTCATGTGACATGCAAGCTTTTTTTATGAATCGTTCTTCAAACTTTTTTAAGTCACGTTTCACTTTGTAAAGGACTCTGATCTTGACCTACCCTGTTATTAGGAACCTCTTTGTAGTTCAATATCAAGTCAGCTAAGAAACAATCTTTAGTCTCTGAATGTGCATATTGCAAGTGATCTGCTTGAACACGCAATTCAGCTTGTTACTAATGACAACTTTGATTTGGGTTGTGCATTGATTGAACAGGCTGCAACTGAACAGGCTGGCGAAATACGTGTATACGAAAAACAGAAATTAAATAACATAACTTAATGACAGTAAGGATGCATGGAAAATAATCTATAAAGAGAAAAAGAGGAAAAGTATATACAACCCGAACCATAAGCAAGACCTCTGCAATGTTTGGCTTGCTGACTCGACCTCAGGAATCTTACCCTGTGCCCTATGAAAACACAAGCCAAAGTTAAAAACAAAACTAAATTCTGAAATGTCACATACTTTAATGTTCTTTTAGCATAAAGCACATAATATTTTTTTAATGATTAAAGACTGAAAGTATATGCATACCCAAGCATTGACAGAAAACTATATAGTTTGTCGATCGCAAAGCAAAGGAGTTGAATTTTGAGTCGATGCCCATGTTGCTCTTATAGTTGATCCTACAAAGTTTAACAACATAAAATCACAAGGGAATGCATAACTAACAATCTAGTTTACATCAAAACCTATAACGCTAGATCTTATTTTGTTTATAAAAAGCAAATATACTATACAGTAGTTAATAACAAAAACAAAATTAAGGACTATCCATGCCACAAGGCTAACCTCTCAACTGTGTCATGTTTCTCATAATCAGCCGAAAATTCTATCTATAACTTAAAATATAAGATGTGCAGTGGATGCATAAAGAATTATACTAGAGTAGAACTGTATCCCAAAGAAACTCATGGCCTAAACCAAACCCTCTGTGCGCTCCTTCGAGTAAACCTGGAAGATCCACCACAACAATAGAAGCATCATAGTCAAATGAAACCACACCCAGTGCATTTAAGAAATTATCAGCCTTCCTCTTTAACACATGAGTTCTAACTTCTAAGCATTGCGTTGATCACAGAACTCAATTCACATCCATAAAGTCTTATGAGTCATGTTTACAAGGTTGAGACTACTAAAATAGTGCAAGATGCATTCGATGATACGACGCACCAAGTGCCTCGTTTAGAAGCATGGTGGAAATTGAAGGATAAGTGAGACTCGTATAATATTTCGACATTAGCCAAAGACATACATATCACTATACATTTATTCATTCATAACTATTTTTTTAAACAAGACCCCAACAGATGCTAATTAACACAAAAATATATATTATAAATTTTCCGCAATATGTAAACTCACCTACATCCGGGTTGTGTCGGCACTCTAGACATGGAAAGTGTATAGTCCATGTATCCGACAAGCTTCAAAGCTTTAGCATAAACCTATAATCATAAACCCTGAAGTTACATTCACATCACGCATTAAAATTTCCAGTTCATTAGATTAACATCAGTATCATAACTAACAAATTGTGAAAAAAAAACAATTGTTGAAAAACCTTAATAAATCAACTAAAACCAATAAACAATTGTGGAAAACCTTACAAAAATTATAAAAAAACACATAAATACATATACATATATTACCTTAGTTGGTTCTTCATCTTCAATCGTTTCTTTTTCTTGAATGTTGAATATGTTCTTCCATAGAACACATCATTACTCGATTACAGATCTACTGCATGTTTAGTCTTGTGTGTTGATAGTGTGTGTGTGTGTGTGTGTGTTTCATTGAAAGTGGTTACACAGTGTCTGGTGAGGTGTGTAGAGGGTATGTAAGGTACTGTACATGTCGTGCTTGCAAGATCTTAAAAACTCGAGTTTAAAGTCTGGAAAAATCGAGTGAAAAAGATAGCAAATTTTCAAGTTTTCATTTTTCTGTTGACTTTTTCACTTTTCGGAAAAAGACAAAAAAACATCCTCGTACTTGTCAGAAGTCGCAAAGTCGGGTAAATCGAGTAAATATATTTGGAAAAAAAATCGAGTAAAAAAAAGTGGAATATTTTTTTTTGGCTCATCTAAGTAATTATCTCATAACTAATAGAATTGCGTGCAGAAATTTTTTCCAAGAAAACGAACGTGAATTTTTCACAGTGTCTGGAGACGGCGTCAGGATTTTTCCTGACGGCGTCAAGTCTCCAGACTTATCAAAATTCGAATTTTTTATTATTTAAAAAAAATTAATTTTGCATAATTTCCAGAATTTATAATTTTCTTAAAAACCTGCAGAAAACCTTGATTACATTAACACATTCACCATATCTTTACTGCTTTTATAGAATCAACCCTAAAAGCTTCGTTGTATATATCATTATCCCGCCGATTGTACGCCAGGTGTAGTTGTATTTCTTTTTGATTTACAGGTTATATTTGATTAGAAGAAACCCGAAAGTTCTTAGGAGTTTTCAATAGACGATCCTTGGATGACGATTTAGCCAGTTATCACATGTTTCTTCTTCATTATTAAGCAAACCAGGGGAGTACTAGTTTTTTTTACTCCTTTTCTTTTCCCTTTATTTGTTTATTCGGGTACTTTTAAGAACATTGATGTCAGTGTTCATCTTAAGTGTAGGGGGAAATAAGCCTTAGAAACTATTTCTTCAATTGGCATTTGCTTGTTCCTTAAAATAATAAGTAATATATCGAAACATAGCGTAGACGGTAATTTTGACCCAAATAAAAAAAAATTATAACACATACCGACGAAAACTGAGTATTATTAGCGTCTCATGGATAGGAATTATATGACTAGCACAAAAACCCTCTAAAAATTTCACCCGAAAAATGTGAGGTTCGCCCCTAGATCTTTAGGAATTCAGATATCCATCTTTGATACCTAAGATAATTTTACCTTTAGCTTTCTCGAGTTAAGGGGTGAGCAATTGCATATGTCGCGTTCATGGACGTGTTCGTGCATATGTGATTTTATCGCATTTTCTAGAGCATTGGTATCGATTAAAATTATATCAGAGTGTACCGGTACTATATTAAATTCTAGAACTTATTTTTGTGATGCATCCCGAGACCGCATAGTGAGTATTATGATTTTCTAAATGATAAGTGGCACTAGGATTAACCCATGTTTTAAACATGTATTTGTTATTATGGTCACCTCGATCATATAACTATCTCACACCCTTGCCATACACTCATTTTTAGTGCAGGATACCCCTAGTATACCCTTGTGAGCCTATCCTTTTCACGGTTCTCGTAATTTTCTGGTGGACTCCAGATTATTAATGAAGATCAATGTCACCTTTAACCAATTGTTACACCCAAATCTACTTAGCCTACCTTGTATGTACTCGCTTTTAGTACATTATTATTTTAACTCAAGTTAATTATTTGAGTACATGGTTGCTAAGTCTTTATTCTTGTAAATACAGTTTTGAGACGATTGGGATTCATAGTAGTATTTATTTTGCGAAAGATTAGGAAGAAAAGTTAAATCATTACCCCTATATTTTTTTGATAGTCTCCATGTGATGTTGATCCACCTCAATTTGAGTGATTAGTTAGCTTATGTATTGAGTATCAAAAACTCAAGTGTAGGGGTGTGCTTATAAACCCCAAGTGATGTTATTTATTCAAAAAAATATTTAAAAAAAGAGAGTTTGATGTAGAGTTTTGTAGAGTATTGCACATCTTTGTCCGAGTGGTAGAGACTTTGGCTTAGCAACCTAATCAACGTGTGTTCTTATAAATAATTAACTCACCACTTTACCTCAAATTCACCCAAAAAGTCACCCCCAAATATATTCCATCCGTTTTCGTTTCCATTATTGTTATCTTACACCTACACCCCACAACCCTTAAAGACCTATTTGATAGTAATTTTTAGTACTTGTACCTAGCGGTGGAGGTTTGATCATTTATCAAGCCTATGGTAATTTATATGCTACGACATGTAATGAGTGTTATTTTCTCGTTTCCTATACTGTTATAATTCATTATACACCTAAGAGAAAGAGAGAATCCAAACACTTATGTGAGGTGCTAGTTTATAAGTTTTGTGCTTTTAATTACGAGGTCTAGAAGGTTGTGTCGTAAAATATCTTTGAAAAGTAGGTTAAATGCCCCCGATACTTCTATTGTCTAAGTAGAAAAGCCCATTTGCTTGAGGACAATCAAATCCCAAGTGCAGGGGTATTTGATGATGCGTCATTTTATATACTTTTTCAGGGTCATTTAACCCCCGAAATCGTGCTAATATGCCCAAATTATGTACTTAATCATTCTTTTTTATGTTTTAGTACTTGGATGGCTTTTTGGAGGAAATACACGTGACTTTAGCTCATTTGGAGAAGAAACGGACAAGATTACAGCTCTACACCAAATCTCTTGAAGAATACGCGTACAATGCGTGGAGACGGCGTCACATTTTATTATGACGACGTCATGGCTTACAAAGGACAGTATCAGAATTCTTGCGACGGCATCAGGATCCAACCAATTTAAAGAAGCCCTATAAGATTCGGCGGGGCGACGGCGTCAGGATTATAACGCGACGCTGTCGCACCCGTTTTCCTATATATACAAACTCGTTTTTAGGGTTTTAGGTGTGTAACTTTGGGGAACCGAGCCCTACTTTTAGAAGACGATTATACCTGCCATTTAGGCCGTTTTAGGGTGTTAAAACTCTCTTGTAACAGCCTTAATTACATGTTCTAATCAAGTGAGATCTCTTATCTTTTAGCATTCAATATATGTGTTGTTTGATTGATTCTTGTTCTTCAGTTCCTTTTAACATGATAGGCTAGATCCATTAGTATTTACTTATGATTGCATGAAACTTAGTTGTAGATCCTTTTAATGTTGCTTCTTATGATGGATGTGTGCGTTAGGCTTTAGAAAACTAAATGTCTAGGGAAACGCAAGTGTTTAGAAAGGATACCCTCGGTAACAGTCTTCATACTATCTTACCCCTAATATCGTTGATCCCTCTTAAGTGTTTTAATGCATGTGATATACTTTTAAGGTCCTCGTGATAGTCTTCATACTACCTTACTTGTGCGTTGTCTTAACGGAATATTACGTAGACGGCGGGTTCGTGTCATTCGTTCATGACGTAGAAAATACTTACACAGATCATCACAAGTGTGACAAAGCAACATGATTAGGAGAAGCAAACTAGGAAGTAGTGCATGATTAAGTAAATACGTTCGTTTATCATAAAGTTATCACCAAAGTAGTTTAGATTTATGTTAGATATTAGAAAAAGACTCGGTCACCCTGTGTATTTTACTGTTCATTATAGCTCGTAGTTTATTAGTTAAACGTATGACTTTCGGTATCCAACCGGGTACTAATACCCGATGTTTTGTAAGAACTATATATACCTCTTCCAACTTTGGAAGAGGTAAGCATCTTATTCATTTTACACACACTCTTTAGTGTGTTTTTCTTATTTCTCTCTCAACCATTCTCTCTCTAACTTTCTCTCTCTAGATCTATACATGTTTGTGTGAATTCGGGATCCTACAATTTATTATTAGTTTAATTAGCTAAAAACAACCAACCTCTCAAACCAGAATTTTACCCGCTTTCTATAAAATATAAAAATACAAAAATAATTTTCTCTCAACCCAGACCTCTGTTATATTATGTTCGAGCATTCCCAACCTATTCCCCTAGAGAACGATAACAACCCCAAGTCTTGCCTATAATACACTACAACGGTTAGGTACACTGCCTAAGGAGTTGTAAAACTTCCTGTGAGTTTTCAACGACCGCACATCAGTGATAATTTTTTTTGAAAGGCAACGCAATTATATATATATATATATATAGTGGCATTTTCTTTGCAGAACTACTTTTCTGTACAGAACCAACCTTTTTACTCCTTATAATGCATGATGTACATCATATCAATGCAAGGTGCCATTTTTATAAATATGTACTACTTGTTTTCAATTAAACAAAAGTTAAAAAGGTATTATGGTCAAGTCATTAATTATATTTTCAAACCATTTTTAAAAACCGTCTTAAATATTATAACTTCCTTTTTTTATCTTTCTTCTTATCTTTAAACCTAGTTACCTTCACAGCCTCCATTCATCCCTCCCTGAAATCTGGATCCAAATTTGATATATAATCATTTTCACTAATTTAATTTCTTATACCTATAAATCACATTGCGTAAATGATCTTGGCACTTAGATGATTTGCCACACAAGAAAAAAGCATCTATCTTGTCAGGGACGATCGATGTAGAAGGTTAAATGGCCATGGTCAACCAGAGTTTCTTGTTAGATATGAGAGGCATATGTATCTGGTCTTTGTATTTCAAAATTGGTGGCGCTGAATGTGATTGTGGTTTGTCTTTTTGATTTGGTGGCGCTACCAGTGTTGATGGATCCGGATCTTCCTATGAAGATCTCCTGCGACCGGAGTTGCATGGTCAATGGCGGGTGACGGTGTGTTGTTTAGTGGTGGTCTACCTCGTCTCTTCTTTCTCACGAACGAAAATAATTACAGTGTGTAAAATTATGTTACCTTCTATTTTACCGAATCAAAAAATGGTATGTTTTATTGATTTTTTAGTTTTGTTGAGATTTGGGTACTTCTTGTTTCCTTTTAATTGTCTTAGGTTTTTTAGTTCTGTTGAGATCCGGATATATCTTGATTTTTTAGTTTTAGTCAAAGGTGAACACACGCACACGCACATACCTAAGAAGAACATGGATATCTATGTTTGCTAGCCAAATAGGTTTTTATGTTGCTACTAATGATTGTATACTATATGGATAAAATACATAATAAAAAGTTTCTCATAACCTAAGCTTTTGGAGCATCTGTAGGTTGCAATGGAGATGCACAAGTTCATGTCATAGCCTAGGAAATGTTCTAAAAACTAACAAAAAGCCTAGTAAATGTTCTAAAAACTAACAAAAAATTGTTGCACAGTAGTGATCTTATTTTTCCAGTTAACTAGAAACAAACAGAAAACTAATTAATACGAATTTAGGTTTATAGTCATGTGACTATAACTCTGTAGCGTTGTTGGAAACGAGAAATTAATGTGGGCATTGCTTTAAGATCCTGCTAGCCTCTATTTTGATAGTAATTTTTTTATTTTGAAAGAATAAGCAGTGTTTCTATGTTAGTTTGGTATTTCTGACATATAACGGATCACGAAATCAGTGACCGTATTCTTGCTCCATGGCATTCACTTATAAGCCATACATAAATTTGTGTTATGTTTTTGGTGATATTTGATGTCGAGATCATTGACTCATCCTACGCCTTGTGTGTTGGTGATTTTAGTGTCATTAACGGCCATTTAGGTAATGATGATTTACTAGAGACTAATGAGATTTCATACTTGACTTGGATACGAGTTAGGGAAGTGTGGAGTACACACTCGTTGAGTTAATATGTTATCGACCTAGACAAAATTCAGAGATCAATATAGCAGTACTAAGTTGAGTTATAAAGGGCAGTACTAAGTTGGTTGTTTTCCACTAGCAGTACTAAGTAGTTAGTACTGCTAGCACTAATACTTAGTACTGGTTGTTATATCTAGCAGTACTAAGTAGTTAGTACTGTTAGCACTAATACTTAGTACTGGTTGTTTTCAACTAGCAGTACTAAGTAGTTAGTACTGCTAGCACTAATACTTAGTACTGGTTGTTTTCAACTAGCAGTACTAAGTAGTTAGTACTGCTAGCACTAAATAGTTAATACTGCTAGTCGTATAACTGTTTGAAAACAGTTATGAAAGTTGGTTTTAACCAACTTTAACTGCTTAACTGTCGTCTAGAATTTGTTTTATAAACAGATTCATTAGTCTCATTTTAGATAACGAAAAACATATACAATTCCTTCATTGTTCTTGATTTATGATTCTTGTGCCTAGAACATAAATTGCTATACTCCTTATATTATCCCGATAGAGATTTCGTGCAACCCAGGCATTGATAAGGGTCGAAATACTTTATACGGAAAGTGGATTGTTACACGATATAAGCGAGTTATCCAGGATCATCACACTCACACACCCCATAAATACAACAAACGTATAAAGTATTTCTGTTGTGATCATGGCTGGAAATACGGTGAAAGAGATGACAACGAATTTTGGGAAACTAGATAAGTTTGAGGGGCATGACTTTAGGCGATGGCAGAAGAAGATGCATTTCTTGTTGACTACGTTGAAGGTGGTTTATGTGTTGACAACACCGATGCCGGAATTATTAGAAGATGCAACAGTGGAAGCAATAAGGATAAGGGCAAAGTGGGAGAATGATGACTACATATGCAGGGGTCATATATTGAATGGTATGTCTGATTCTCTTTTTGATGTATATACGAATGTAGAATCTGCTAAGGAGTTGTGGGATTCACTTGAATCCAAGTACATGGCAGAGGATTCTTCTAGTAAGAAATTCCTTGTAAGTAATTTTAATAATTACAAAATGGTCGATTCTAGACCGGTCATGGAACAGTACAATGAACTCCTTAGGATCCTTGGACAATACACACAACATGGTTTGAAAATGGATGAATCCATTTCTGTTTCAAGTATAATTGATAAGTTGCCTCCTTCCTGGAAGGATTTTAAACATACTTTGAAACATGGTAAAGATGATTTGTCTTTGGTCCAACTTGGTAGTCACTTGCGCATAGAGGAATCTCTAAGGGCGCATGACAGTGACAAGGGCAAGGGTAAGGAAGTTGGTGGTCCCTCTGTTAACATGACAGAAGAGGGTAAGAATAAATACAACAAACAAAACAAAGGTAAAAAGCGATCCAATGAGAACAAGAGTGGTTCTAGTTCCAACAAGAAACCAAAGTTGGAATGTTGGAAGTGTGGAAAGACTGGTCACTTCAAAAGGGATTGCCGTAGTGGTAAAAAGAACAACGCAAATGCTGGTGGTTCGGGAAAAGGGTCTAAGGACCAATCCCAAGACCAAGGTCAGAATTTAGTGAATATTTGGAACAGTTTTGTCAAATATTCTGTTTCACTAATTTCTGAAGCATTTTATGTGCAGGTTGATGCAATTGCGTGGTGGATAGATTCTGGTGCTACAACTCATGTATGTAAAGATCGTTGTTGGTTTAAGACTTTCGAACCAGTGGAAGACGGATCTGTACTTTACATGGGTGATGAACACTTTGCTCCTATTCATGGAAAAGGAAGCGTAGCATTAGAATTTAGTTCTGGAAAAATTGTTACTTTGTTTAATGTGTTGTATGTACCTAAACTTCGTAAGAACTTAGTGTCTGGTCCTGTGTTGAATAAGTGTGGATACAAACAAGTTTATGAATCCGATAAGTATATCTTATCGAAGTGTGGTGTATTTGTAGGATTTGGTTATTATAACAATGGTATGTTTATGTTGAACTTGAATAAAGTTCCTGATGATTCAGATTCTGTTTATATGTCTTCCTCTACTGTTGTTAATTCCACTTTATGGCATGCTCGTTTAGGACATGTGCCACTTATAAAAGAATGCTTGAAATGTCTAAAGATGATTTAATACCTGTATTGATGAAAATCCGAAAAAATATACTACTTGTATGTTAACGAAAATCACTAGGGGAAAACTTTCAAAGTATAACAAGGAAATCTGTCATACTTGAATTAATACATAGTTGAATTGGTGTTTTTATGTACACCATCTTTTGGGCAATAAACAAGTATGTCTATAACTTTTATTAGATGATGCCTTAGGTTTTGCTATTGTTTACTGCTAATGAAAAGATGAAGCCCTTGATAAATTTAGAATTTATAAAACAGAAGTTGAATTGCAACAAAATGACTTAGTTAAAACCTTACGCACAGATAGAGGTGGTGAATATTATGATCCTGTGTTTTTCCAATCTGTAGGCATTATTCATGAAACTACAGCTCCTTACACACCACAGCAAAATGGTGTGGCTGAAAGGAAAAAATTAGGGGGGGGGGAGGGGGGGGGGGGGGGGGGGGGGTGGGGGGGGGCTGGGGGGGGGTGGGGGGGTGGGAGGGGGAGCTCTAAGGAAATGGTTAATTCATGTATCTTACTCGGTTTGTGTGAGGGGTCTGGGAGAAGCCATGTTAACGGCTTGCTATTTGTTAAATAGGGTTCCTAATAAAAGGAACAAGACTACCCCGTATGAACTTTGGTATAAGAAACGACCCAACTTGTCATATTTGCGAGTTTGGGGTTGTAGGGCCGTAGTAAGGCTTACGGATCCGAAAAGGAAAACTTTGGGTGAAAAGGGTATTGATTGCATCTTTGTTGGATATGCTGAGCATTCTAAGGCATATAGGTTTTATGTTATTGAACCTAATGACTCTGTTTCTATAAACTCAATTATAGAATCAAGAGATGCAATATTTGATGAGAACCGTTTCTCTTCAATACCTAGACCAAAGGACATTATACCAAATGTGCAAGAATCTCAAATGGATGGGGGTGGGGCGGGGGGGGAAAATCATACCGATGATGTACCAAATGAGATTCTCGAGCCTCGAAGAGGTAAAAGAGCTAAGAAAGCTAAATCATATGGTTCTGATTTTCAGCTATATTTAGTTGAGGGATCGAGAGATCAAGTTGGATCACAATACTCATATTGCTATAGTATTGAGGAAGATCCTAGAACCTATAATGAAGCTATGCAATCTCGTGATGCTGCTTTCTGGAAAGAAGCAATTGATGATGAGATTGGTTCTATTATGGAAAATAATACATGGGTTTTATCTGATTTACCCCCTGGTTGCAAATCTTTAGGTTGCAAATGGATCTTCAAAAGAAAGATGAAAGTTGATGGAACAATTGACAAGTTCAAGGCTCGATTGGTAATCCAAGGCTTTAGACAAAAGGAAGGGATTGATTACTTCGATACCTATGCACCAGTTGCTCGTATCACTACTATTAGATTGTTGTTAGCTTTAGCTGCTATACATAATCTAGTGATCCATCAAATGGATGTCAAAACAGCATTTTTAAATGGTGATTTGGATGAAGAATTATATATGAAGCAACCGGAAGGATTTGTTATGCCGGGTAATGAGCATAAGGTGTGTAAGCTGGTTAAGTCATTGTATGGGCTAAAACAAGCACCTAAGCAGTGGCATCAAAAGTTTGATGAGGTTGTGTTGTCAAGTGGTTTTCATTTAAACCAATCTGACAAGTGTGTATATAGCAAATTTGATAACTCCGGTAAAGGTGTTATAATTTGTTTATATGTTGATGACATGTTGATTTTTGGAACTGACCAAAATCAAGTTGATAAAACTAAGAAGTTTTTGTCGTCAAGATTCTCAATGAAAGATATGGGAGAAGCGGACGTTATTCTTGGTATAAAGATTAAACGTGAGAATAAGGGGATTGTCATTACACAATCTCACTACATTGAGAAAATACTCAAGAAGTTTAATCGTGAAGATTGTTCTCCGGTGAGTACTCCCATGGATCCGGTAGAAAAGCTTAAGCCTAATACAGGGAAACCTGTAGATCAGCTTGAATACTCAAGAGCTATTGGCTGTTTGATGTATGCTATGACAAGTACTAGACCTGATATTGCTTATGCTGTTGGTAGATTGAGTAGGTTTACTAGTAACCCAAGTAGACAGCATTGGAAAGCAATAACTAGGGTGTTTAAGTACTTAAGAGGTACTAAGGATTATGGTTTATCATATGTTGGATATCCTTTGGTATTAGAAGGCTATTCGGATGCTAGCTGGATAAATCATGTTGAAGATTCATCTTCTACAAGTGGATGGGTGTTCTTGCTTGGGGGAGGTGCCATTTCATGGGCTTCTAAGAAGCAAACATGCATCACTAGTTCTACTATGGAATCTGAGTTTGTAGCATTGGCTGCTGCCGGTAAGGAATCTGAGTGGTAAGAAATTTGATTATGTGGATTCCAATTTGGCCGAAACCGATAGCACCAATATCTATCCGATGTGATAGTGCTCCCACGATGGCTAGGGCATATAGTAGCTTATACAAATGGGAAGTCTAGGACATTAGTGCTTGGACATTGTTTGGTAGGGAACTAATCAGGAATGGTGTGATTTCTATTGAGTTTGTTCGAACACAACATAATTTAGCTGACCACTTGACGAAGGGTCTAGCTAGGGACTTGGTAAATAAGTCAGTAAAAGGGATGGGATTAAAGTCCAAATAAATCTACTACCTATGAGATACCCAATTCCCTTCTAATACAACGTTAGAAGCTGAATTCAATGTGGAAAGCTCATAGCTAGAGATTGGAACACAAGTTTTATCTTCCCGAGGTATGTGTTCAGACCTGCAAGTGATGGTTAGGTTGAAGTTTATCTTCTTAATGGTTCTTTTGAAAAATTGCATTGCAGGTGCAAGATCTAAGGACACTATATGAAACTTGAAGTTTAGTGGCTCGCTTCAAGAAGCTTGGACTTAGCTTTCTATATGTTCATCAATGGATTAGGACACATGGCTTGTAAAGTGTCAAGTTAAATGAACTTTAGAGTGTTGTAGAAACTTATGTGTATAGTATCTTCAGGTATTCAAATGGATTGACGGGTTCAATCGTTACGACACCCTGATTTTCGAATATTTGGAATGTGTATTATACTAAGATGAAAATTCAATCGCAAGACATTTTCATTTATGCATTTGTTTGTTTTGTTATGTTTGTTTTAGCATAATTGCATATATCTTTATATATGTTTTAGTAAATCAAGGATTACACTAAAATGGGGGGGATTTGTTGGTGATTTTAGTGTCATTGACGGCCATTTAGGTAATGATGATTTACTAGAGACTAATGAGATTTCATAATTAGCTTGGATACGAGTTAGGGAAGTGTGGAGTACACACTCGTTGAGTTAATATGTTATCAACCTAGACAAAATGCAGAGATCAAGGGACAGTACTACTGGCAGTACTAAGTTGATATAACAGTACTAAGTTGTTATATCTAGCAGTACTAAGTAGTTAGTACTGTTAGCACTAATACTTAGTACTGGTTGTTATATCTAGCAGTACTAAGTAGTTAGTACTGTTAGCACTAATACTTAGTACTGGTTGTTTTCAACTAGCAGTACTAAGTAGTTAGTACTGCTAGCACTAAATAGTTAATACTGCTAGTCGTATAACTGTTTGAAAACAGTTATGAAAGTTGGTTTTAACCAACTTTAACTGCATAACTGTCATCTAGAATTTGTTTTATAAACAGATTCATTAGTCTCATTTTAGATAACGAAAAACATATACAATTCCTTCATTGTTCTTGATTTATGATTCTTGTGCCTAGAACATAAATTGCTATACTCCTTATATTATCCCGATAGAGATTTCGTGCAACCCAGACATTGATAAGGGTCGAAATACTTTATACGGAAAGTGGATTGTTACACGATATAAGCGAGTTATCCAGGATCATCACACTCACACACCCCATAAATACAACATTGTGGTGATATTAGGACAAATACTTGATGCTATATTTTCAATTCGCATGACTTGTTATAATGATAAAACTTAACGTGATCAAGAGGTGTATCTACATTGCCCTCCTCTGATATAATATAATAAGGTAGAAGAGCATTTACTCTTTCTTTTAGATGTAGTCAAAGTGATGATAAAATTAAACGTGGTCGTTCGTTTTCAAAGTGATGATAGTGACATTTGAGACTAAGATAGAAGAGCATTTACTCTTTCTTTTAGATGTAGTCAATCAAGAACTAAAACTTCATGTTTCTCTATTGATTCATATTTCTGACATAAAATAGGTTACGGATGGCTCAATCACAAGAAAGACGACGTGTGATGAAGATGATTAATGAATGCACTTGTGTTTTTAAAAGTCCTTGCATATATGTTCTCCAAGACGTGCATATATGTTTTTAAAAAACGAGCACATATGTTCTAATAAATTCGACGAGAAAGCACATTGTGCACATATGTTCTTGGAAGAGTACTCATATGTTCTAACGAAATTGATGAAAAAGTAGATCGTGCACGTATGTTCTAATGAATTTAAAGAGAAAGTGAAGCGTGCACATATGTTTTCAGAAGAGTGCACACATGTTTTCGATTGACGTGGACAATGTATTTAACATGTTGCATTTGTATTCGAGATGAATTTCATTTGATATCAAATTTTGTTTATATATTTATGTTTTTTGTTTGTTATTAGTTTTGAGGTTACTTATATAATTTTATGTTTTTTTTATAAATTTCGAAGATTAAAGAATTAGAAACATATGTGAAATTACCATTCAAGCAAAAAAAGTGTACGCAAAAACATATGAAATTTACAATATTTAAGAAAAACATATATGCACTCGTTTTTTTTATCTAAAAAAATATAAAATAAAAAAAATTAATTTCGAAATTTAAGGGGTAATAAAAAAACGTTTTTTAATTAAAACTTCAAAAAGAAAAAAATCAAAATTTGTTTTTGACTATTATGCCCTTTTGAATTAAAGAAAAACATTTAATAATACTAAATTTCTATTGGTCCAAAATGGTTCTGTAATTTCTGTACAAAACATTTAATATATAATTTATCTTAAAGTGATAATTTTGTATCTTCACTTTTACACTTTTTTAACGGCACTTATTATAATTATATTTTAACGTACCGTCTAAACAAATTCTTTTTTAAAAATATAAGTCACATGAGGAGTGTTTAACGGTCATAATTTAAGTCACATGATGGCGTTAGTTTTAAAAAAAGTTTAATGCAACGTTTATAAATTTTTCCCTAGAATTTATTTTCTTCTGAAGTTGCATAAGTAAAAGTATAATAAGTGTCAACAAAAATTAATGTCATTTTTCTAAGTGGTAAAAAAAATATTGTATGAATATATGAAAAAAGTGTAAAAGTGAAAAAAAGTTTAAAGGAAAAAAAGTAAAAAAAATTAAGTGAAAAAAAGTCAACATACTAAAGGTGAAAGTCAACGCAAGCCCCATAGACCATTCATGTAAATTTTCAAAGTGGTAAACCTGTTAACCAGTTAGTAGCCGGTTACATTATGTATATCGTTCAAAATTTGAAAGTTTTTTTACGAATACTGATAATAGATTTAGTTGATTACGTATATTGTAACTTTTTGAAAAAGTATCTTGTGTATCTTTAGCTTTCACCTTTGTTAGTTTTACTATTTCTCTATGATAACCCAATGTGACCCATATAAACCTACTACTTTCATTGTAGTTTAGATATGCCAACATAGACAATAATAACTGGTATTTATGGGTTTTTAGTTGTTAAACAACCTAAACCCACTACGACACTACTTTCACTTTAGTTCACACTAAAAAAGACGAACATTTACTTTGTCTTTGGTTTAGTTTAGACATGTCAACATTCATTCAATTAAACAAAAGCAACAACATATTGTTAGCCTGTAAATCCCGTATCTAGAATCATCTATGTATTTGCATATAATATGTCGTATGTGTTAATAATGAGAGACACGATTTACCCAAACCTTTGAAATCCTACATGGTATCAAAACCACCAATCCAAAAACCCTAAAACTTGTCGTTCCAAAAATTCTCCTTATCAATCACGTTTGTTTTTAAGGTATTGTGTTGGTGATTCGTGCTAAGGTCATAAATCCACACAACTTGTTGTTCATGCTAGGTCACGAGCCGGTTACTTGTTTTTACTATTTTTCTTGGTACCTGTTTACATCACTCCATTAAAACCCTACTTACTGCTTCTTATTTTTTTTCCATCCCTGTCCAGTCTACACAAACCCATCTCACAACCCTATCAATCAGCCCATGGGAAACAATACAGAGGATTTGTTGGTTAAATTGTTAGGTAAATTGGGGTTAAATGAAAAAGCTGTTAATACCTCTAGTACGGGACTTACTCTTGCTTCAAGTCCTATACCATCCACTCCTATTGTTGCACCAAATGTTGTTCCAGCTGCCTTTCATACATACGCTGGCCCAGGCCCAACATACTATCATTCAACCCAACTCACAAATGGCTACCCCGCTGGACCCCCACCTGGTTTTGCCTATACGCCTGGCTTAGTCTACTTTATCAACCCGACACCAGCCCACAACCCTAGATCAGGCCTAACATACTATCATTCAGCCCAACCCACAAATGGTTGCCTCGCTGGACCCTCACCTGGTTTTGCCTATACGCCTGGCCCGGTTCACTTTATCTGCCCGACACCAACCCACAACCCTGGACCAGCTCAAGTTATTAGCCCAGCCGCACCTATAGGTTATCAACTTATGAACCCATCCCGTAGGTTATCATCTTGTCCACCCGGCCCAAACAGGGTCTATTGCAGCACCTTTAGGGACGATGGGACCTACAGTTACCCCAGGACATGAAACCATACTACCTCATGCTTTTGCTGCCGGGACGCTTCATGATCCCGCTACTGGTGCTTGGAACATGGACACAGGTGCGAGTTCTCATCTTAATGCTTCGGTTACTAATCTTAATGATGTTTTTAATACGTGTATTTATCCCTCTGTCTCGGTTGGTGACGGGCATTCTATTATGTCATCAACACGGGCCATAGTATTTTGCCAACTCCCTTTAGATCTCTTCATCTTAACAATGTCCTTATCACTCCTTAAATTGTCAAAAACCTAATATATGTTCGTCAGTTTGTTCGTGAAAATAATTGCACTAATGAATTTGACCCGTTTGGTTTTTCTGTTAAGGATTTCATGACTCGTCGGGTTCTACTCCGATGTAATAGCACAGTGGACCTTTACCCGGTCACAGATCCATCTCCGATTCCTCATGTCTTCCTTGTTAGTCAGCATACATGGCACTAGCGTCTTGGACATCCAGGAAGTGAAGTGCTACGTCATCTTGTTTCTTATAATTTTATTTCTTGTAATAAGGAAAAACCTCTCGTGCTTTGTCATGCTTGTCAGCTTGGAAACACGTCAGGCTTCCGTTTGTTAGTTTAGATATTATGGTTACTGCTTGTTTTGGTATTATTCACTCGGATGTGCGGACTTCACCCATTCTGAGTCTCTCGGGTTTTAAATATTATGTCTTGCGTCTGGATCATTATTCATAGTTTGTTTGGGTTTATCCTCTGATTAATAAGTCGGATGTCTTGTCTAAATTTGTCTTATTTCGTAAATATGTTCGTACTCAGTTTAAGTGTGAAATTCGGTCTTTTCAGTGTGATCATGGCGGTGAATTCGACAACTGCAACTTACATAAACTATTTGCTGATAATGGCATTCAGTTTCGGTTCACATGTCCAAAAACATCTCAACAAAATGGTAAATCAGAACGCATAATTCGCACCATCAATAATCTAATTCGGACTTTACTTTTTCAAGCCAATCTTCCACCAACTTTTTGGGCCGAGGCTCTTACTATGGCCGTCCATTTACTAAATATATTTCCCTCCACTGTTGTTGCTAACGAAATCCCTTACACTCGCCTATGTGGCAAAAACCCGGATTATAGCTTTTTATGAACCTTTGGGTGTTTATGTTACCCTCACCTTTATCATGCCCACAAACTTAAACCTCGGGCCACCCACTCCGTCCTCTTAGGGTACGCTTCCAATCATCGTGGCTATCGTTGCCTTGACTTACAAACCAATAAATATGCCGTCACGTTACATTTGATGTAACCGTTTTCCCTTGCGAATCTATTAAACCCAACTCCGCACCCCGTTACACGTTTTTAGAAGACTCGCCTGATATATTTCCTCAAACCATTCTCGTTATTCCACCACAATCTATGCCACCACGTGCTACTTCCTTACTAGACAAGGCCCAAACTGACCAAGCCCAACCACCTACCTCTCCAACGGCCCAACCGCATGATACGTCTAATGAACACCAAGCCCATGCCTAAAACTTTCATACTGTCGCGGCCCAACTTCAGGGACCCGCCTCCATTCCCGAACCCAATACCATGGCCCAAACCAATACCACGGCCCAAACCAATAATCTGAACCCCGCCTCGATTCACCCCATGGTCACACGTTTTCGTGTCGGGACTAATCGTCCTACTCAGCGTCTTAGTTTACATGTGACTTCGGTTTCCCCTTTACCCAAATCTTATCTTGCAGCATTTAGTGGTTTAAATTAGCAAAATGCTATACGTGATGAATATAGTGCGCTTATTAAAAACAAAACTTTAATTTTAGTACCCAGACCCACGGATGCCAACATTGTTAGTTGTATGTGGCTTTTTCGCCATAAGTATTTGGCAGATTGTACACTTATTCGCTACAAGGCTTGTCTTGTGGGGAATGGTAGCACACAGTTAGAGGGTGTTGATGTTGATGAGACCTTTAGCCCGGTTATCAAACATGGTACTATTCGAACGGTTCTTAGTTTGGCTGTTTCTTGACATTGGCCGATTCATCAGCTTGATGTCAAGAATGCCTTTCTACATGGTGATTTATCTGAGACAGTTTATATGCATCAGCCACCGGGGTTTTAGGACTCCAAATATCCTAATCATGTGTGTTTATTATAAAGATCTATCTATGGGCTCAAGCAGGTTCCTAGATCTTCGTTTCAGCGGTTTGCATCTTATATCACCCGTGTTGGTTTTCAGTCTAGCCGTTGTGACTCATCTTTATTTATATACAAGCATGGGCTAGATACTGCTTACTTATTATTATATGTTGATGATATTATGCTCACGGCTTCTTCTCAGCCTTTGTTACATCGGATTATTGCTTCATTACATCAGGAGTTCTCTATGACAGGTGTGGGTTCTCTTAATTATCTGTTAGGTATCTCTGTTACACGGCATTCTTCCGGGATGTTTTAGTCTTAGAAGAAATATGTTGTTGAGATTCTTGTGAAGGCGCATATGGCTAATTGTAATTCTAGTCGGACTCCTGTTGATACAGAGTCTAAGCTATGCGATGATGGTGATCTTGTTTCTGATCTGACTTCTACAAGTTCTCTTCAGTGCCTCAGCTTTACTAGGCCGGATATTTCTTAGGCCGTACAGTAGATTTGTCTTTATATGCATGATCCTCGGGAACCTTATTTCTAGGCTCTTAAACGAATTTTGCAGTATGTTCGTGGTACATTAGAGTATGGTTTACAATTATTTTCCACATTTACTATCTCTTCAGTCGCATATTTGGATGAGGATTGGGCAGGTTGTCCCATTACTTGGAGATTGACATCCGGTTACTATGTATTTCTTGGCAACAACTTACTTTTTTGGTTCTCTAAGCGTTAGTCGACGCTTTCTCGTTTCAGTGCAGAGGCTGAGTATTGTGGTGTTGCTAATGCTGTTGCTGAGACTTGTTAGCTGAGGAACTTACTGCGTGAGTTACACACACCATTATCTTCCATTACGCTTGTCTATTATGACAATGTCAGTGCTGTTTATTTGTCCTGCAATCCGATTCAGAATCAACGTACCAAGCATATTGAGATTGACATTCATTTTGTTCGTGATTTAGTTGCTGCTGGTGAGGTTCGCGTTCTGCATGTTCCTTCTCGTTTTCAGTATGCGGACATTTTCACTAAGGAATTGCCTTCGGCATCTTTTGAAGAGTTTCGTACCAGTTTGAGCGTGTCCTCCCGCTTCAACTGCGGGGGAGTGTTAACCCATAATAATTAGTTATGCGGGGGAGTGTTAACCCATAATAATTAGTTATGTATTTGTATTGGGCTCAAAACTGTATCTAGAACCATCTATGTATGTATTTGCATATAATATGCCGTAAGTGTTAATAACGAGAGACACGATTTACCCAAACCTGTCAAATCCTACACATGTCACCTTCTTTAATTGACTTCTGATACATATCCTCTCTTCAGCAACAATATTCCAAAATTTCTCTACATTAAAACTAGTTCTTTTAACATCTTTGATGCCATCGATGACATCTGAACCAAGATAAAACATAGTTATAAAATAGGAGAACTTGTGGTTCTTCGCTTTCATAACTCATAGGCAGTTTGGATCTTAATGAATCAAATTTTAGCGGTTTCACCTCCCTCCAAAGACTCTCTACCATCATAAACTATAAAATAAAAATTCAAAACTCCAATTCAAGATTCGTTACTTAAGAAAACAATGATGGTATACGCTTTAAAAGTACCTTGTTACCATATTAGGGGTTATAAAGAAGGTGGGTGAAACGTAGACAATTTGGGTGATTGAACTTCGCTAAACTATGAATGCCACCTCTTGTACAATTATATTTTAACACGTAGTTAGTAATTAAGACATTGTTGTCATTAACCTATTAAACAAAAGAAAATATGTTTCTAAAGATTGAGATTGGTTATTGTAAACTGTCTATACACGTCAAAACCTTAAGCATGTCAAAATGGTAAATAACTATATTAAAGCAAACTTCGATGGCTATTGGCTAGCCGAACCGGTGACTATTGGCTAGCAGAACCGGTGACGACTCCGATTTCCGGTTGAGCCTGTTGGTCTGGTCTGGATTTCAAAACTATATATACCATCAACTTGTTAGCATATAATTTTATAAGCTTTGTGTGTTTTATTAGTTTGTACAATACTTTTCATTTTAGGAGTGTTTTAAAACTAATATTAATTAGTGTGTTTAATTAGTTTATACTTTGAATTATATTGTAGTTTATTTAGATTATACATTGTGAAAAATATTATTGTACTTTTGAGTAAGGAGGTGTTTAATTGGTTGTATTTAAGTTGGTAGGTATGCTTTTAATTGGTTGTACAATGTGAATATATCATTGTACTTTTAGGTAATGGGGGCGTTTTAATAGACGAATTAATTATGTATTAAAAATTTCTACAATATGTTTTTCTATGTGATGTGAGGGTTGCGAAGACTTCACAGGAAGTTTTACAACTTCCTAGGCAGTATACCTAATCGTTGCAGTGTAGTATAGGCAAGACTCGGGGGTTGTTATCGTTCTCTAGGGGAATAGCACCGTGGAGGCCGGATTGAATGTTCACTAAAGTCTAGGGGTTTTAGAAAGATTCTTTTTTTGTTTTTATATTTTATGAAAGTAAGTAAATTATGGTTTTGGAGAGGTTTTGGTTTTAAGCTAATTAAACTAATAAACTAAATAACAATTATACAATGAAGCGTATTTATCTAGGATGCACTATTTCTTGCTAGCTATCCAATTCTACCTATTGCTTGTCACACTTGTGATGCGATGTGTAAATATTTCCTAATTCATAAACGAATTGCACGAACCCGCCGTCTATGTAATATTCCGTTAAGGCAACGCACAAGTAAGGTAGTATGAAGACTATTACAAGGCCCCTAAGAGTATATTACAACATTAAAACACTTAAAAGGGATCAACCATATTAGGGGTAAGGTAGTATGAAGACTGTTACCAATGGTATCATTTCTACACACCCACGTTTCCCTAGACGTCTATGCCAATTTAATATCTTATAGCTAGTTTTTTTAGAGTCTAACGCGCACATCCATCAACAAGAAGCAATAGGAAACAAGAATTATAAACTATAATCAATTATACTCATTGAATTTGTCACGCCTTAATTGGTGAATATGGAAGATCCGCAATCATCAATAAGAAAAAAATTAGATATAATCAATCAATGACAAGTTTCATGCATTCCCAAATAAATACTAGATGAATTAGCCAAGCATACTTAGACAAGATGTTGGTGTAGGTTCGCACTCATGTCCGTTTCTTCTCTAAATGAGCCCAAGTCACGTGTATTTCCTCCAAATGCATTCCAAATGCTAAATACCTGAAAAGGAATGATTAAGTACCTATTTTGGGCATAAATGCACGATTTAGGGGGTTAAACGA
>BQNB010013163.1:4758-74616 GCA_026074375.1 Tanacetum coccineum | reverse complement strand
GTAGAAAATATAGAAACTAAATCTTGTTAAAAGACTAAAGTATAGACAAGATCCCAAGGGTAGGTAAATATAAGTTACAGCCTATAATTCTAGAAATTTAAGTATATAAACTTATAATTGTAAAGTCATAAATCATCCCTAGAGCCAACGGTTTGACCAACATTTTGAATACATAAAACGTAATCACATAAACGACAATGCCCTTTTATGACTCATTTGCATAATTCATTTCATACATTATGATTTGGAACGTAAACTCAGACTTTGTCATAATTACTTAGGTGTTTGACTGAGTCACTATTTGACGTACATTGATCCATTATCAATTCCAAACGATTAACTGACAAGGTGAGTTTTCATAGCCCATACTTTACTGTTTTAAATAGTCTTTTGGGGTGAGAATATTGCTTATTTTTAACAGTTGAACACAAGTACATTCACTGATTTACTATTGGGTCTAAGTCCTTATTCAACCCAACTTGCTATGTTGCCTAATTTATCATGAACCGTCAATTGCTTGACCAATTAGGCTGGTTAAGCGAGCGCGAATGTTATGGATAGATCTATTGGGATTGACATCCCTGTTTGTCTTGGACTGACATTAGTCAAGCAAACACAATTTCATTTGAGTCAGTTACGGATGTCGTAGGTTGAACATCTGCATGGGCTTATCTATGATGATACATGTTAACGCTTCGGTGTCATGAGCTTAGACAATAGTAAATACTTTTCATTGTGATATATAGGATTACTATATTTCATGCTATGGTTATAAATCTTGTGGTTCATCACTATTATCAAATAACAAAACCTATGAACTCACCAACTTTATGTTGACACTTTTAGCAATGTTTTTCTCAGGTGTTCTATATTACGGTACATATGGAGTCTGCATTGGTATATTGGCATGTAGAGGTCTATCTCTCGTATCAAGTCCTCTTCACGCCATGAAGTCACAATCCCAAATCCAGTCTTCCGCTGCAGTGAAATTTGGGGGTGTGACAGATTGGTATCAGAGCCACTTGGTTATAGAGAACTAGGTTGCATTAGTAACTCTAGACTATAACTGGCTCTTAAGGACATATCAGAATAGCATATGCACTATCCATTACTATTTACTTCCTAAGTTAACAACTGCTTGGCACGACATCGTTAAATAACTAAGTTACCACTTGTCCGTCATGGAAAACATGTTTCATTAGACTACACATTATCATTCACCATCTTGGAGAAACATATCCTATGGATTACGCATTTGTATCATCCTAGTGCAAGGAAACTACCCTGACTCTCACCAAATAATTAACCCTATAACCAATATCCCACTACGAAGAGTCACTTACATAATATTATGGATTTTGTTAGTAATTACATCCTTACTATCTCGTTTTATGAGGGTTACTTACATAAACACTTCAGGATACCTTGCTAATCACCACTCACTACTTCACTACGTGAAGATTCCTATTAGCGACCATTGTGAAATACATATACTACTATCTACTATGTCGGTATACACTTAAAAGTATTTCAAAGTATATAAAAATCTACCAAAGAGCATGCGTCGCTTGAGTACACCAATAATTGACGAATGTCGCATCATTTAGGGACATGAACAACAAATTCATTAAAACACGCACTGTAAAAGTAAGAGACGATAGCCGCAAATAACAGTCAAGGCTGCAAAAAGAAACCGGTAACATGAAGGTTTATGTCAGCTCCTGAGCCAAGAATAATATGAACTCTACGGATATGTATCTATTGTCCGAAACCCTGCCACACCTTCTGGTCACTGGCTTAGGTCTTAACATAAGGATACCACTAATAATTGCGAGTAAATTTCCCAAACGAACAAGAAACATACCAATGCTTAAATCCAACACTCCTAGACATACCCTCTAGAAATCCCTACCCTAAACTAGGGCGCCTAACCATTCAAAGCGTACAATGAATCTTATCTCAAAAATAGATGGCACCCACAAGGTAATCTCTACCCCAAATATAGATATAAGAAGTAGAAACTCTATTATGTCGTATGTAGGGTGTATTCAAGAAATGTCTCAATCACTTTCCAGCAACGTGCCTGACAACTCCCCAAAGCAGGAAGCCGCCACGGGACACTCAATCCCAACAAGACTTGACTCGTCGACCTCTCAAGCAACCCAATTACCTGAACTAGAATTAACTTTGACCCCTACTACAGGGCGTGAACCCTCCCAAGAAATAAATAACCTCAGTGTTCCTGCACTAATATCATAAGTGCCTGGGCCATCTCAAAAGAGAAGTAGATCACCATCATCGCCATTCTTCCCAGATGCCATTACCTTCTCTGATGGTAAATCAGCATCCGAGAAATCAGAACTCAACCCAGAAGATGTGACGACCAGACTAGAGGACCTGGAAGTAGAAATTGACACTCTTCATGCAGACACCGAAGACAAAGAGCTTTTGATCTTCGAATTGCAGGATTTTCTCGTAGCTGCCGAGAATGAGATCGCAATGTTGCAGATAAGGGTAGGTGATGCTGAGGACAGACGCGCTGAGGATCATGATCAGATTCAAAAAAATTTAGCCCGCCTAGGCCTATAAGCAAAATAGCCAGACTCGCTATAACAATGTATCCCGGCTTGCTAAGAAACATCTAGGCAGAGAAATTAATAAAGACTTGTACCTTACCTTCATGAAATAATAAATTCTGCCCTAAAAAGTTTCTGAGTACATTATATTTGATAAATTTTGGAATCAAATGACAAGCATCTTAATGCACCAATGAAATGACACTATCGAAAATATTGCTAAGTAAGTATATCCATTACCCAACAGATGGAGAATACAATCATGTGCTCAGTAAACGGAGGTAGGGAAACTATTTCCAATGAACACTATGAAATTTAAAGGATCATTTCGAAAGACCCACACATTGTGCTTCAAACGAAAAACAGTAACCCTCACCAGATTCAATTCTTTCTTGCACTATTCGACATTTTGTCAGTCCGAAATTCTTTTCATTCACAATCAATGAGCGCCTTTTCAATGAAAATAGAAATACAGAATGCGTTTAAAGGCTTACCAGGTAATAACCTCGAATCATACCAAGATGCGAGGTGGGGTACATAGCAATATATGATTATAACGGGAAGGGTGAAACAATAAAATACACCACGCGAAAACCTATTCAATCAGATCCATAATATTTTTGTTCATAATACAACAAAATGCAAAATATAGGAAATACAACAAAGATGTAAAAGGCTAAAACGACGGATACATCACCGCGTGAGAAGAAACACATCGGGTAGACCAGTAAAATAAGCGATGTGATGATTATGATCATAACGGGAGTGAAAATCTTGATTGGGAATCCCATGAGGATTGGTAATTGGCAGTTTCGAGGAATAGGATGAGAAACGTGAAACCGTGAAGTGTGTGATAAATTAAGATGAGGAGTGACTAAAGTGAAACTTGAAAGATATAGGAAAAAGGGGGTGGCGTAGTGGGTAGGAGTTGTGAGGAATATTGATTTAAAATATTCATGATGGACATAGTCATGATTAACAAGAGCAATTACGATCAAACCCTAAACATTCCACAAAAGTAATTATTCAAGATAACTTATACGCTGAGATTATAATTTTACAAACGCATGGATAATACACGTCAACATATGAAACGATATGCACGTAGTAAAATAAACACATAAGGTGAACATAAACTTTCAGAGGACCACATGTGTGGTAGAAAGTAGTGAAGGAATAATAAACCACAAGTTAAATATATAACATAACATCATTCATCAGATTAACAACAATACTCAAAGCAACTATGAAAGATTGCGATTCATCAAAGATACATCATGAGGATTCAATCCTACGTAAACGAAACAAAGTTAAAGATAAAACGTTTGATGATTCTTACTGGATGATTCAGCATAAGATTAATTAAAATGCTCAAGGACAAAACGGCAATACAACCCGCACGCCTACTGGCAAAAGCTACTTTTTCCAGAAAACTTCCACGCCAATCGCCACGATGATGAGTGGCACAATAAGCCCTAGTATTACAATGATGTACTGGTGATCCTCTTCCTGTGGAACACTCGCCAAATAACAACCAACCACCACAACGAACACAACCGCAACAAAAGGATCGAGATACGACATTTTAATCTAAGGACGAATGAAAATTTAAGTAAGGAAACTTATTTTACGTTTTGATAAATTAGAGAAATTGACAAGTATTATTAAATAGAGTGGGGGATAACGGTTCACAATTTCTGACGCGTTGGCGCCCCACTTACCAATTTTGTCCTTTTCTTAACCATGCCATGAATAAGACTCACTTGAATTAGGACAAAAAGTTTTCAGACTCAAAAGGACTGACGACAACCCATAATATTTTAAAATCAATCACTGAAAAAATTTTGAATTGCTATTTAATCTCATAATTACTTTGGGAAAAAGTTTACAAAATAATAACACTATCCCTAAACCACTTTATGATACTGTAGAGGGACAGCAATCATGTTCACTCAATTCAGATTTATCACGCAAACACTTTAAAATACCGTGTGAAGACAGTGGTCGTAATCACTTAATTGTTCCATTCAAGATGTATTGTGGAAAGGCAACAGTCACGAAGCAAATATTTGTTTTACGAAATGTTGTGATATTACAAAGATCAAATGCATTCATTAGAACTTACTAGATTACTAACATAATAACTGTTGGTTTGCAAAAGTAGAAATACAAGTACATAATTTAAGGCAACAATGTTTTATTCAAATCCGTACAACAACATGATTACAACAATCCTTAGATCATTAATCCGATGACTCATATTTTAAGTCGTATCTCACTATCCCAAATTCTAAAAAGAATGCATCATTTTTGGCCTGTTCTTGCCTAATCTTCTCCTCCTATGCCTTTTTGTTCATGGCCTCTTCTTCCAACATTTCCCTTAGAGCTTCTTCATCCATACGAAGTTAATGTAACGCTTTCTCAGCAAGGGGGCAATTAGCCTGTGATGACGAGCAACCCATACCTCCGTGTGTACGGTCGAAGTATTTTTCCTGAAACCAAGCCAACTTAGCATCTATTTGTTTCTTTAGTTGTGCCACCTTTCCATACATAGAAAGATGCAACTTGCGATCCTTTTCAACACTTTCCTTTAAGAGAGTGCAAATCAAAGCACGACTCTCTTGAGAAATGTCATTGCATTTCTCATAGGCTTTTCTAAGATCTTCTCTGACAGCGCATGAATCTTCAAACCAAAAGGATAATTCCAGAAGCGCATCCTGATGACCCTTATCTTCGTTAATTAATCTTTGCACCAAGGCTTTGACTTCGGAGTCGGTATGAGGAAGCGAACATGCCATTTGAAATATCTTTGTAGTGAGATTCAAGTTTGACGGTCTGAGAAGAGTAAGGTGGTATTTATAAGACAAAAAGGGGGGAAGGGAAATAATTTAAGGCTCTATTATTTATTTCAACGGATATATTCCCAGCGTTTTGTCTTATTGGCTCATCACAATAACGAGACATTCCTTTAGGGATACGTAAGGACCAACTTAAGAACAACTACCCTCACTTGTCCGCAAATTCATAATCACTTACAACGTCTTGATTTCGGGACGAAATCTTCTAACCTGGGGAGGCTGTGGCACCCCGTAAGGAATTAGGTTCTCTTTTCCTTAAGTAAAATTTATGTACTGCAAAGTTTGCAAAATTTTACCGTTAATCTCAACAAGAAATCATTCTATGATCGTCATGCATTACTCCGTGTCGTGAAAAGTTTAATTAGCACGCGAATATCACCATTATTGCTCTTGTGTCTAAAAGGATATTTTAGAACGTGTAGCGATAAAAACCATACTTATTTCACATTTGTAAAACGAGGCCATTTACTTGTAGCACTTTATAAAACCGTCTACGTTCAACTTAATGACCATGAAAACCTTTAATTGAATTCAAAAGAAATATGCACATATGAATGCATATAAAAACCAATATCCAATATACACATATGAATACATACAAAAACCAATATGTAATAATGATAAAACACCCATCATTAAAGGCCCTTACACATTACCCTACTCACTATCTCATTTTGAAAAACACCTATCACATGATACGTCTCAAAACAATCTGATACAATTTGAAATGGAAAAGATAAGAAATAGTAGAGATTCTTTAATAGTATTAGGAAAGGAAAAATGATGACTAACAGTATTAGAAATTTTTACTATGGTGCAATAGTGTGTATAGTATACATTCACATGCAACATCTCAGTAACCAAACCAACAAATTGAGTATAAATGAGGAAACCATGCATGGACAATTCTATCACCACTAAAAATTAAAAACAAGAATTAAACAATACGATTTCGAGTGAGAATTTTCGTTGAGGTGCAAGAGCTAAGGGGACGACTAGTTACAAGGGGTGGAAACCAAGGGTGGTTCGAGCTCTTTATTTTCACCACTCCTCCTCACTGAGTAACAAACTTGGACCTTGGTAAGTCTCCCTCATAACTTAGACAACTAACTTCATTTTTGCCTTCTATCTTGAAACTTAACGAATGACGCAAACGGAACACGTCTAGCTTTGACAAACTAGACGAGTACCTTGTTCTGGCATGGCTAGAACACGACGCGCAAGATACGAACCATGCGTGATTTTAGTATTTATGCCTACGTCAAGACTCCTTCTCTTCCATCGTGTCATGCGTGAGATATGAGTGCATGAACGCTCAGCATAAAAACTGTACCATTAAAAAGAATAAACAACGAACCAAGAAATTTTCTTATGAGCACTTTAAAAACATACACGTGATTAACGGCTCACTAGGGATGAATGAGACGATGGTGCATATATGATTTGCATTTACCTTGTCGACCTCGACCCATACCTGGGCATAACCAGTTAGTAAACGATGAACCACAACGGGCCATTTGGCTCACTGTGGGCACGTCGTAGCCCTTAAAGGCCTAAACAAATTAAGCTCGTGGTTTGTACCACGAACCTGTAACATTTGGCCAAACGACCCCCACATGAACGCACCCGCCTTGCACGCCAACAGCCATAGCAGGCTGTTGCCTGACGCGGCTGTTAAGCTACAGAAAAAGAGGCGCGGTAATGCCTTGTGCCTCGGCTATGGATCGATCTCGTGGCCATATGCATACATCGGGATCATGCAGGGGAAATGGGAGCATAGGGTACGCAAAAATAAGAACTACGTGAGGCAAAAAGCAGACGCAACAGTGGTCAAAAACCACTGCTTGTCAGCGGCAGGAAAACAGAAAAGAAAACAAAGGTGTAGGCCATGTAATATTTTGTATGGTATAGGAAGGATATATGTAATAATTCCTCGAACTATTGTGTAGTTTACCTTATAAAATAAGACGAAAGAAATATATAGAAAACATGCATATTGCCGTGTCCTTTTGGGGGCATTTCATGCTGAGACCCAATAGGGGAATAGACTTGCACGAAAACAATACTAGTACGAAAAAGGTAGAAAAAAACTATAAATAATGATTTACAATGAATTATGAACGACAACAACGAGGTTAAATTATAAACGTGTAAACGAACTTAACTCGGTTGTATAAATTCTTGACACAAAAATTTCTTAAAGGTTTATTTGAATTTAAAACATAAAAGCTATAGAACGAAAAGCGTAGAAACTAGAAGGTGAAAACGTTAAATAGTCGATAAATACTATTTTAAAGAATTAGGGCATTTCATGTGATAACGTGGAAACTAAAGGGGTAAATTGTGAAAATTACTAAATGTAGAAAATATAGAAACTAAATCTTGTTAAAAGACTAAAGTATAGACAAGATCCTAAAGGTAGGTAAATATAAGTTACAGCGTATAATTCTAGAAATTTAAGTATATAAACTTATAATTATAAAGTCATAAATCATCCCTAGAGCCAACAGTTTGACCAACATTTTGAAAACATAAAACGTAATCACATAAACGACAATGCCCTTTTATGACTCATTTGCATAATTCATTTCATACATTAAGATTTGGAATGTAAACTCAAACTTTGTCATAATTACTTAGGTGTTTGACTGAGTCACTACTTGACGTACATTGATCTATTATTCATTCCAGACGATTAACCGACAAGGTGAGTTTTCATATCCCCTACTTTACTGTTTTAAATCATCTTTTGGGGTGAGAACATTGCTTATTTTTAACAGTTGAACACAAGTACATTCATTGATTTACTATTGTGTCTAAGTCTCTATTGAACTCAATTTGCTATGTTGCCCAATTTATCATGAACCGTCAATTGCTTGCCCAATTAGGCTGGTTAAGCGAGCGCGAATGTTATGGATAGATCTATCGAGATTGACATCTCTGTTTGTCTTGAACTGACATTAGTCAAGCAAACACAATTTCATTTGAGTCAGTTACGGATGTCGTGGGTTGAACATCTGCATGGGCTTATCTATGATGATACATGTTAACGCTTCGGTGTCATGAGCTTAGACAATAGTAAATACTTTTCATTGTAATATATAGGATTACTATATTTCATGCTATGGTTATAAATCTTGTGGTTCATCACTATTATCAAATAACAAAACCTATGAACTCACCAACTTTATGTTGACACTTTAGCAATGTTTTTCTCAGGTGTTCTATTTCATGAAATGTGTGGAGTCTGCATTGATATATTGGCATGTAGAGGTCTATCTCTCGTATCAAGTCCTCTTCACGCCATGAAGTCACAATCCCAAATTCAGTCTTCCGCTGCAGTGAAATTTGGGGGTGTGACATGCTACTACAAAATAACGCCTTGGCATTTGAGTGTGTATCGAATTCGTGTATAGTTCACGTCGGTGTTGTTCGAGCTTGGAGTTTGTTTGGGTTTGTTTAGATTGATTTGTCTGTGTTCGCGGTTGGGTTCTGATTCGATTTGGTCTTGTTGAATCTTGTTTTTAGGTTTCTAGTTTTGATCTCATTCAGTCCTCGTGTCACTTATAGGTAAGCTTTAAACCGTCACTTTGATACCGTATGCTATTTATGTTAAATATTTAGTCATCCGTATGTAAGATTACATGACCAACCATAAAAAAATCATGTATGCAAATATGGGTAAGAAACAACATGTCGAGTGCTATGTATGGCCTGGATAAATGATTTAGATGAAATGGATATATTTAAACAAGATAAAAAAAGAGAGCATGAAACCACACTTGATTCTTCCATCATATTTTTGTTCTATGATTTTATGAGACCTTAAAGTATCTAAGTGTCTAAAAAAATATATTTACATGCTAACAATAATATAGTAAAAGTCTTAGACGCAATAACTATACTATTTTAGTCCTTATTAGTTGGGTGAAAAATTAAAAAAATGATTTAACTTATTATACTGTATTAATGTAAAATGAAGATTATGTGATACGGTTAGTTTAAAATCTCCAATAGGTTAACATAAACTTAACTATAATTTTCGTATAAATATAAACGCATGTGTTTTGTAAATATAATTCCATGTCAAAAAAACATGTATTAGTCATGGTCACAGCTGAATTAAAATAAGCCGTAAAACAGTACACTTTCACATTCATGCAAGAAACTATATTTTTTTCATTTAAGAAATAAATATATCATCCTAAGATACTGAATAGTGAGATTGGAGTCTAAAAGATATGACATCATCATAAGATGTAATACATTTAAATATATATATTAAAAGACGTTATCATAATTGGTCATTTTATAAATAAATTGTTATAACAAACAAATTATTTATACTAGTTTAATAATAAACAAGTTATTTATACCTATTTTATATATTTGTAGATTAATTGCTCGAGCATATTGTGCACCTTGTCTCTTCTGTTTTCAAGGTGAGTATTCATAGCCCCTTTTTCTATGTTTTCTTGGGGTGAAAATCATACTAAATAGTTTTGAAATATTTTAATTGCTGCGAATAATTGTTTTCTTGTTTTTGGACATTACTTGATATTATATGGCTTATGTGTATGCATTGTTGGATCGGATAGGTACGCCTACCCCATACTGTGTGGTACATTCTGGGTGAGCTTGGTTGCTTGTAGTGTCAGTGCTAATCTAAGCCCGAATGTGTGATCTGCTGTGTGATGGTTTAATTGCTTACATTTGTGTATAATATTCATGTATGTCCTAATGATTGTGATTCGCAGCAAGAGTAAGTGTTTGCTATTAAACCTATGAATCTCACCAATATTATGTTGACGTTTTAAATCATTATTTTTAGGTGTGACTAGTGAAGATAAGGAAGTTAAGATGCGTGGCTAGCGAGACCTTAGGGTCTTGCATGTGGAGTCTTTTATGCTAGAGCTTTCATTTCATACTTTCTTATATAGGATATTTTGAACAATGATGATGTTATGTTAGGATTTATTTATGTCTATGTATTGTTGTGTTGCGATTAACCTCAATACAAGACCCCTCTTGTGTTAGGTGTCGTCATAACACTTTGGTTTTAATTTAATGCATTCTAGTTATTCTCTATTGTTGACATCAATGTGTGTGATGATGCCTATCGTGTTACGCCTGGCGTTTCCGCCTTGGTGAGGTGTGACACATCTAGTGTATACTGATGCTCAAACAACCTCAGTGGTGCATAACCCAGAGGGAAACCCTGAGCTAACAAGCTGTATATTAGGTGGATCCAAATTACCACTTGGTACACATGTAGATGTTCTAGCAACAAAGACTTTACTGCAGGAAATGTTCCCAGACGAGAATGCTCATCATATACCATCCCTACCAGCAAAGAAAATTCCATATCCTACAATAAATCCTCAACCAAGCTCACTTCAAGCCAAAGCAAAGAAGTTGATGCAAAAGGCAAAAAAGAATATGAGGAAGATCAACTTCAAGAAGGCAGTCGCACAAAAATTCATAGAATATGATCAGAATCTAGAAGCTCTCACAAATTTCAATGTTTCTGAAGCATTTGAAAAAGTTGTCTAAGCTAAAGTTCTGACAGAATTGAAAAAGCTTCTACCTACTCATATCCCCAAAGCCGTTGCAAACTATGTTAGGCATCGCGTTAACACATATGTGCTTGAAGTTATGAAAACTAACCAAATCAATCTCTTCACTCAATCATCCACCTCCATTGTTGATCTGTCAGATATAGATCTAAAAATAAAGTTGTTGAACAGAATTCACTCAAACAAGTCAAATGAAACTCATACCACACATCAACAACTTTATGATACCCTTTATGAATCCATCATTCTTAATCAAGATGCACTCGATGCTCAAGCTGCATAATCATCCTTTCACAAAAGGTCTCACGATAATCAGGATCCTCCTAATAATCATGAGAGGGAGAACAAGAAGAAAAGAAGAAAGGATGCCGGTGAACCTTCTTCTAGATCATCAAGGCGAAATAGATCTCCTGTGGTTATAGTACAAGATGATACACCTACCATGCAACCTCTAGACTAAGCAAATATTCTTATCCAGAAACACTCCAAACCAGAATGGTTTCTAAAGAAATCGAGGTTAGCTAAAAAGAGAACGACTTGGTTTGATTTATTCTTGAAATCAGACATTGATAATGAAAATCATATTCTTGGACCATCAATTGTCGCCATAGCAAAGAAGTTTAAAGAACTGATCCAGAATGACGAGCTTACAATAGCAGATCTGGAAGGCGTAGGATTAGAACAGCTAAAGGTGCAGTATAACAATGATGTGGAACTCGAATACAATGTTAGTCAACTCAAAGCAGCAGTGTTATTAGAAGCTCAGTGGAACAGTGATGAAGGATATGTCTCTAAACCTATATCATTTGAACGACACATATCGAAAAGTATAAAACCACATCCTTGCTTCTATAACAACGACTACACTTACCTTGTAGATCTCAGCACAGATGAGAAGTATACTACTTCTATCACCAAGCATTATGCTGCGATATACTACAAAAAAGGTATTGAGGATAGGATCCCTGAAAGATGGAGCAAAGAAGTTCGTCGCTATCACTTTGAAGCTCTTAATGATATACACCATTGGGAAGAGGATAGAATTGATTTATTTAAAGCAGGAACAAGTGCCGTAACCGAAGGAAACGTCTATTCAGACTTAAGGATCAAGTCAATTGTTCGTGTAGTTGTAAAGAAGAAATGAGGTTATGGTTCTCTAACATTAATTATAGTCAGGAGATCTGATGATAAAGAGTATAAATTCATCTATGCAAATCTACCTAGAGTCAGTGTGAATGATGTTGAAGATATGTACTTGCTCCAAGTTCAAGATAAGCTACACCATCTCCTATTAGAATTTTTAAAAGACTTCACCAATGCTATTCGCATGTTCATCAGAAGAACCATGATCAAGAACAGGGTAGAAGATATTCAGCTTGGAGTGGAAAGCTATCAAAGATCTCTCAACCTCACCAAACCCACAGTGTTCTTCGAAGGAATCGACCAAAGGATACCATTCATGATGACTGCAACGCATAAGGGAGTCGTGTATCTTAACTGATAACGTATAATAGGTTTACCAGGCCTCTAGGCCTAAACTATATTTTCATAATAGGCTCCAAGCCTAACGAAAGCAAACTAAAATATGATGGGCTAAGATTAAGCCCAGTCCCGTGCTGGCACGACCCAAAAGAGTTAAGCTAGACGTGACAGACCTTCTACGGACTAAGAAACATCTGTGGAAGGGAACCTACATCCGCAAAAACACGACTACTATGGACCCTTGCCAGACAGGGGGCCCACTTCGGCCCACTTCAGCCCATTAACATATATGAGCGAAATATTAGGAAAACCTAGTATTGGGCTCACCTATAAAAAAGGGGTGTTCTGACACCCTACGAGGTATGATTTTCTGACCACATTTCATACACACATACTTTGACATTCTCTGACAAATATGTTTACTTACTCTTACGCTGGAGTCCAATCGTAGGGTCCGTCCCCACGGTAAGACTAACGGTTTACCTTTCGTTGTGTAGGGAATCATCTCATTACTTGATTTAGTACAAGATCTCATCCTTGGGCCTGGTCTAACCACTCCCCGGATCCATCTACTTAATTCATTATGTATTTTGTACCAACATTAACCATTATAACATAAAATCCCTCATAAAGCTAAGTGAAGTGAAGAAGTTCTGTGATGGTACAGTTGTGAAGATTCAAGAAAATATGATTGATATGTTGTCAAAGAACAAGCTAGGTAGCGACAACAAAAGGTTGAAGGGAAGAGACTGGACCGACTATGATGTCAATAGTTCAAAAGAGATACTAAAGAAGATTGACGAGTTACTTAGGCATAGAGAGTAGCTCAGAAGGCTTGAGGAGTATGTTAGAGGACGTCCCAAGACTATTAATCCCCAAACCTTTGTATGGCCTATGTAATCGCAACATATGCCTGTTTATCTAGTTTATAATGTGTAGGGATTAACTAGTGAAAATAGGGAAGGACTAAGTTATAATATGTAATAACCCTTAATTGCTTCCTAGTTCATCCTTCCTTCCTATAAAAGGAGAGCTAAGGAAGGGTTAAGGGTTGGTGATTTCTCTTTCTTATAATCTAATATTTCTTGCTTTCTCTCCTTCTCCTCTCCTCCTCACCCACGTCCTAACTCTCTCTACTCTCTCTCTAAAACTTTCTTGTATAGTATTTTATATCATATTATCATATTGTATCACCTCTTTTTTAAACATATCAAAACTACGTCATGTTGACTAAATTACAGCAGAACGATCTCTTTGATTTTTGTTTGATGAATAACATTGATGATGTTTGTTATGTATATTTCATCTTTTTTAAGGGACGGACGGAGTTTGAAGGACTTTTTCAGAGGGGCCGAAATAATTTTATTTCATTCTAGAGGGGTCAAACTTTAAAGTAGTTCTAATACTAATTTATGTAATGGATAAAAAACACTAAAACTGTATATAAAAGTCAAAGTGGGCAAACCCCTTCTTGCCCTTAATATGCTCCATCATTTTGATAACTCTTGCTAATGATATTAACTTGTTATATAATTTGAGTTCAATAAAATGTAATGATGCTTATAGAAGATTACCAATGTTAATAGAAAATGACTAAACAAAAAGGAGATATAGCATTTTTTCATGATCTAGATTATGAAGATAACTTAATCTGGAGATTAATTCATACTTAAGCTTAGATACATGACAACTCTATATGACAATTACATATTCCTTATACCTATGTTAATATGTATGAAATCAGATTGGAGTCTATTAGGTACAATATTGTTCTCATTTTATCGTATGAAAATAAGGGTTCGGTATCATGCGACTCATCATCCATTTCGTTTCGTTTCCAGTTTAAATCGTCGCAACTTGTAACCATTGAATATTTGGATTCGAGAAAACGTTCATCCCTTTTGAAGCTACTCTATATTAGCTTGAAAGTGTTGTTGCTAAAAACAAAGTCTTTTTGTGGATTTTCTTATGATCTATTTTTCGAATTTTTGTGAACTCTGGTAAGCATTCGACTAGATGTGTTAGATCATCTTTACATGCATCATCAACCCTTATGTAAAACACAAGCTTGATTACTATATTTAGACAATCAAATCCTAAAAAACACCAAAAGAACTCCAAGTGTCCCATCAAACTATAATTAGTTTGATTTTCAAATTTCAAATACTTTTTTTTAGTATCCTAACAAAAACTCTTAAAGTAACTCTTATCATAGTTTTCATATTAATTCTTAACATAATCTCTATAAACAATTCTAAGCACTTCTCCTATCAAAATATGCAAAATAATTGCAAATTAATCAATTCACAGATCAATTTCTAGTTAAAACAAAATCGACTTCGAACCATCTCTTCAATTAATGTAGTACAATGATTATTCCTACATTTAATTTTAGTCTTATATCATAATATTTGCTTAATTTTAAAGGTATATTTTTTCCCAACTGTTAGCTTTTGAAGTGATGAACATACTTCAGAGTTTATCTAGAGTCTTATATATATAAATAATGTAATAGTTTAATGTTTGAATGTAAGTTTATGTTACGTTTGTACTCGTTAAGTCAATGTCTCATGACAAACGCGTAACCACGAGAAACGTTTATGTATTAATTAAGGGTCATGAGCCCCTTATGTCATGAGCGTATGAGGTGGGTGTTTGTTTTCAATATCATTTCATTTATAAGAATTCTCTTATTTCCCTCTCTTCAAACACATAGCTTTCTCTCTTTAAACTCTCCTTAATCTTGTATTGGTTCTTAATATATTATGACCTATAATTGGTATCAGAGCTTGCAATGATGATGCAGTGATTCTTTTTCGAACTCCATTGTTAAAAATGTTGTTTTATTTTTTCGAATGGTTTTTGTAGTACCGAGAAGTGCTTAAGCAAAATCTCATGATTTTACGGATAAATTGTTAAACAGAGTTGTTTTATTGAAGTCTTAGGGTATTGGGCTTAGTTCCATCGGACTAAAACACTTTATAAACAATAGATTTGAGTTTTCGTTATTTTCAGTAAAAAACTTTCGAACAACGTAAAATCTCTGTACTCAGTTTTAACTTTTTTGGTACTTGTACTTTCTCGGTAGATCCCAAGAATCTAGGAAAAGTACAACGTACTATCTTAGTAGTATTATTTTGGTAGTCTTACATTCGGTACTTTAGTTAATTCGGTAGTTTAATATTGGTACTTAATTCAATTCGGTAGTTAAGTATTTCGGCACTTAAGTTATTCGATATAAGCAATTCTTTATAAGTTTCTTGGTAGTTTACTTATTTTAATTTTACAAGTATTTGGATAGTACACTTATTTTGATAGTCCACCAATATTGGTTCTGCTCCACTAACATCCTATGTGGCACCTACATATCCACCACCGAGTTACACTGCTTCGGTACTCAACCATCGGGATACATATTTCGGTAGCCCAGTTATATTTTGGTACTCACTTAGTTTCTAAGATGAAACTCTGCTCGATTCATGACTCATCACTAAGATATATTTCCACCGATATTCAAATCATCGAGAATTATCACCGAGATACATAACTCATTACCACCAAGATTCATACATAATCCACCAAGATATCAACATATTACCATCGAGATTACCACAAACGAGATAAAACATACATATTTATAAACGAGATTACACAATACCACTAAGATAATCATCATTAACCGAGATAACAACAACAACCTAAACCGAGATAACACAACTCCATTATCATTTAACAGATCCACATCAAGTTTCACACAATCATTATCATGTTTACTCAAACGATGTTATTGCTGCCGATTCTAAAAACTGACCTCCTACCAATTACCCATCAACTCTTGCTCATACAAGGTTGCAAACCTTAAAGGATATAATTAAAAAGGAAAAGGAAGCAGTAAAGGGTCATAAGTCGCATGAGTGCTAGGTTTATCCAATGAAATATATATCATGGTTGATAGTTGCATGAGTGCACATGAGACTAAGATTATTGTTTCTTTATAGAGCTTAATCAATTTTGATAATGATAGTGAATGAACTGTGTTATTTAAGTGTTTTTAAGATAATTATTTGGTTGAGAATATCATTGAAACTACTTATAATGCCTAAATGGAATTGCTAGTTTAAGTTGGTTATAAATTTATTATTCAGACAATATGAACTACATTAGTTCAGTCATTTTTTAATCCGATTGGTGTGTATAAGTAGTCAACATGGAACACGTAGATTAAGGTATGAGTAATAACTGCAACTTTTAGTAAGATATGATAATACAAGACAACAAATGTATGATGTGTCACTTGATATATTTTTTGTTTGCCTATTCATGGACCCGTAGTGAGCATGTACGAGTGGTAAACAACTACACATTTGTATGATGTTTGAATTTCCCTAGATCATTAGAACTCTTGCTTCTTTCTTTCTAACCAATACCCCAAAAGATAAAGAAGAACATAAATTATTTACGTGGTTTAATCGAATGATGTTATAGGCATGCATCCACCTTGTGCACAAACTAATGTGAGATCAATAACCTAAAGTTTGAAATTGTTTACTTTAAATTTTATCTACTATAAAAATACGAGTACGACTATTTTCATGTATTATTTAAACTAACAAGTAACATAATCATATAAGCAATTTCATAGAAACATTAAAAACTCCTTACGCATACACAAAGTGAGCATATAAGCACTTTAATAAGCAATCTCAAATACCCTCATACTTCATATAGGGATATTTGAGGTGTATATTAATGGGAATTCATGCACGCATATTTAGAGTATTATGAATTTGATTAAGGATATTTCTGATTGCTTAATCGGTACTCTCTTTGTAGTCAATGGATGCAGTAGCAGGATCTGAGTTTGATAGTAAAATATAAGGTTCAAAGTTTGTTTGTAGTATACTTTTTCACATTGAGGGTTATTCAAAATTAATTCTTTTAAGTGTGAGAATGGTACTTATTTTGCCAATGTATATGCCACTTGATTGGTTATATTAATGAAACCCCGTGCGTATATATTGCTGATTTAAAAAAAATATTTATCCAACTATTTTCATATGTATGATATTGGACATTTAATGAATAACACAATAGTTAATTACTCGTTATGCATTGTAATGTTTGCTACGAGAACCCTATATAAGCTAGTGTACTAAACATTCCCTAACTTACTACTATCAAAATAAAAAAAGAGCTTAAAAAGTCGCAACTTTAATGATCTATTTTATAATTTAATGACTGCATTCCTTTAAGTGATGTTTGGTGCACTGGAGCTGAAGTATGAAACCAAACATGTTTTATATATTCCTTGTGAATTAATTATTATTGATTCATTAAACAAATGCTTACATACGGTCAAAGTCATAAAGTGCGGGAAAAAACACAACGCTCAGAATCATAATAACTATTCTTAAGAGTTATCTTTGGGTAATCTAACTAGGACTTAATTAATTCTATGTATTATCCATTGAATTATGTGTATGCGGATTCAATGTTACAATTTTTTTTTCTAATTCCATTATTATATATCGTTAGTGTTTACATGTGCTCATTGTTTATTCAGGATGTTTTTGGATTGATAAAACCATTATGTAAACTGTAATCGTAGTTTGGTTTAGTTATTTGTTTGCTCAGTTGTGCTTTATAATGTATAAAAAATATAATCTGATCTAATTATATAGTTTGATGGGTTCCCAAGTCATGCCATCACTAAATGACCACTGGTAAACTTTTATTAATAATGTCTAAGTACGTAACTTTTTCTTTATCATTCGTTAACATTTATGTTTCTTTATAATGTACCCAAGCTAATCTTTTTTTTAATTTGATAGGTTCTCAATTCTTCACACAAGTGAATAAGAAAGTATAATAACTGAATATTCATGTGTCACAATGTTCTTGACAGCTATTGTAGTAACAACAATTTCGACAACAAACACCTAACCACAAAGATATGAGTTGTTAGTGATTAAAAAACAAAGTGACTTAACTAAAACAAAATGAAAATGAAAAGAGAACTTCGATCCAAGATTTGCAGCTGATGTCAATTAAAAATAAAGGATGCTTATTAAGAGGTTGTTTAAGATTACCTATTGAAACTATTGCTCATAAAAGACAATTTTGAATTGTATATTAAAACCACTTCTAAAGAAGTTGTTCGAGATACTTTTGTATAGAAGTTGTTTGCGACAAGAATGTTAGCTACATCAAAAATACCAACAATACCATGTACAAGGAAATATTATAGAATCTATAAAACTTTTCAATTTTATAGAAGCATGTGCTGGTTCACGTAGTTTTGCTTAATATATTCGTATGAATGCATTTTTTTATCATTTGTTTAGTAAGTTGCATCATTATCAAAATCAATTATGTATATTACATCTTCTAATATTTTTAGTAAAATATAATTATGAAACTAGCCGGTACATAAGGAGGGTCTTAGAACTACTAAGTATAATAAACGATGTCTTCTACGCATAATGTATCACTAAATATAAACATTGGCTTGAATTAGTTACCGAAACATCTTTTTATCACCAAACATTTTTGGTTTAAGTATTTTACATGCTTTGTTTATCAAACTGTGATCTGGTGAAATTGTGGTTGCACGCCCTTTGTGATTTTTGGTTCCAAATAAGATCAAATCAAAATCTCATGTTTTTATGTCGTTATAAAGCCTAATGCATATGGTTGTACACTTATGTAATTTTGTTTGAAATGAAAAATAGTCACCTGTAACCCTCTAGTTGGTGTCACATTAAGATTGACTACTAGGTTTACATAGCTATAGTTGAAGCATATAATCACACTTTGTTAGATGACTAAATATTTTAAAAGAGTGTGAAGTTGAGAATTTTTTTTATTTATTCAACTAACGAGTCTTCTTCATATTACTTATATTCATAGGAGACTACAAAAGGATTTATTTTGGTATCTTCGTTTCAAATACTCCAACATGCATGCTTTGTCCTTTCATGGATAATGACATCGAAGGAAAGGTGCACCAAAAGATATAGTCAATGTTATAAGTTAACACCATTTTTTAGGTTTATCATACTTTACGTCGGCTATCATCTTAATTGAAGCAACAACTTTTTACAGAAAGAATATAGACCGAAAAGTAACTTACAAGGATCTGTGATGGCTATGGTTGCAAAGCTAAAATCACATTGATCGGTGGCCTGGTAATTAAGATTAATAGCATATGATCCATGATTATAATAATTATCTAGTTCAAAACATGACCCCCTGGCATGATCAGCTCACATGCGAGATGCAAACATACATCGTTAATAAATTTAATCAACCGGTCTTTAGAGGCACCTACTCTAGCAACACACCATGTCTTCCCCTATACAATCAACATGAGAAAAAAATTCAATTTGTTTTAAAAACAAATATACAACTAATTAGTGATCAAAGTACAAGAGTCATGAACAGCTTACTTCCACATATGTAACGCACAAAATGAGAAAACTAAGGAAGCATAATGAAAAGATTGTTGTTTTTGCCATTGATATTCTTCGAGTTTAAAACGCCTACAATTGCAACTACATTCGAGGACTATGTATATGCTTAAGCAAATGTTCTTATATAGTATATGAATGTTTGTAACTCTTTAATGAAATTAATTAAATGAAAATTACTTAGCATTTGACGTTTCACGATCACTAAATGAAATTAATAATGTTTTCAGAAAATTGACCATTATAACCGGAATGCTTTTTAAGAAGATTATTGTTACTTTTACAAAAGTAACATGCTTATTAATAATGTGGGTGTGGCATCACCCTTTTAAGAATATGTGAGATTTATTTTGATTATTATTTAATCTTTCATACTGTAATAAATTTTGGAACCAACATAGAAAACTATATCTTCGATAGCAACCAATTTAGAAAACAAGAGAGCTTTATATTGCCACGTGGTCTGATTAATGAATAAAAGTTAAAATTGGATATCTATTTTGTTTAAACTGCCTTTAATTCATTTCTAGAAAAAAAAAAGAAAAAAAAAAGTTATTTAAAAAAATATCTAAATTTTAAAAATAAGTCAGATTAAAATAAAAGTAATAAATTAAAACTCTAGGGGTTATATGTAAGCCAAATCATTGCTATTTAGAAATAGTAAATAACATTTCTCAATCACCATTTTTGATTATGATTTTGATTGTTCTTCATTCATTATGATAAATAAAACTTTTATTGTGTTTTCTTAGATGTTATAATACCTATGATTATTTGTGTATTTGTGTTAGTTGATGATTGTTGATGTATATTATTCATGTTTGATCAAAGATCCATACATTTACATACTATAGTTGATTGATTGATTTGTAATAAACTAGAATTGAATAATTAGGCAACCTTAACTTGTAATCGGTTTATTCTTGGTCATTTAGCAACCTAAAGGCATTTAAGAGACGTGAATTAGCAACCTAAGCATGGATAAGTTAATCGGCTATTTGTGTGTAAGTGTTTGTTAGTTAGTCAAAAGAGCAACCGCTTGGCTAATGAGTGATACTTGGAAACTTAAAATCACATAGGTCGAATTACGTAGGATAGTGGTAATCTTAACGCTTTATACTTGTGCTTGTGTCCGACTGAGCAACCTCATAGACATTGGCCATAGGTGTAGAAGAGCGAGGGGATGTGAACACTTAACCGAGCCATATTTGTCACACCCCGACAATGACGGAAACTCGGGAATGCAACATAATGATCAATCATAACACAAGATATAAAATAGAGAAAACTACATTGCATAAACTCCAAGGTCTATGAAGACCATCAACCTTGAACAAACTGAAGTGATGTCCCAATCGAAACTAAAATCCACAATCTCTTACATTTATTCAAATGCCCACACAGGGGACCATAATCCAAACTTAACCCAAAACATCCAAATACTAGAATCAAAACAACAAGCAAGCAAGACTTCACACGAAATTCCACTCGGGATACTTCTAAGTCTGCTATCAAAATCACCAAACTACTCTTCTTTCACTTCACTTGAAAATGATACTCGAAAACGTCAATAATAATGTTGGTGAGCTTGTAGGTTTGATCTTAAACCCAAAAGCTATGACAATATTTCAACAGTGGACAATAGTGCTATATGACAGTTAATATATGCAAACAACCTTAGCATCACCGCTAATCAATAACTATATGTCACTTACGCACCTAAAGGGCCTACCAGCTGGAGCACTAAAATTAGGGTAGGACCACACACAAACCTGGGTAGGCGTTCCCATCCGCTCCAATAATCACAAAACACTGGGTAGGCGTACCCATCCGCTCCAAACAATCATACAACACATTATATTCACATAGCAGTCATAAGCACATAACTTTTCCCAAAAACAAAACTACATTTCGCACAGATCAATTCAAAACATTTCAAAACACATTGAGTATCATTTTCCCCCAACGGAAAAATAGTAAAAAGTTGGGATACGAGAACTTACCTCAAGCAAGTCTTTAGCAACCACCTCTTAATCACACAAGCAAATGCAACGACGCTCGCACACGACCTAGTCCAGTTAATGTCCCAATTTAATCATTCAATTCCAAAACAATCTTCACGTTTGATGCATAGAGTTTTAGACGCGTTGTACAATTACCCAAAACAGTTTAGTTGAGTGATGGTTGACGACATAACCCAACAATCATATCAATCTCATTACTCGATAATACATATTTATACTATTTAGTATAAATAGATAAGTAATATAAGTAAATATTTATAATTAATACTTATAAATATATCTCGACAAGTCAATTCGGTAAACCTTAGACACTTCAAAATAATCATTATACGGTTGAAAATGAAACGTTTACTCATAATAAACACATTTGAGAAGTTTCGAGACAAATTATATTTTTCGTCTTTTAGTGAATTTATTAAATAAATAAACTAATTAGATATTATTTTATTATTTAAAATTAAAAATCATGTTTTTAAAAAAATTTCTAAGTATAAACTTTTTACGAAATTTCGACATGACCCGCACGTTTATACAACGTTTTCCAAGGTTTCAAACCATATTTTCCATAATTTTTCACAAATTCGACACTTTTCGACAAAATTCCAAAATCTCAATCTTTAACGTTTACTAAAACGTTTTTCCCAAAATACCGTTCAATATCACTTCGTAAATACATTTCCACTTTCAAAAGTCCGAGTAAACTCTCATAATGACTAAATATCGCTTATTGGGCCTTAAGGCCCAACAAGGGTCCATTAGGATATTTATAAGTTCAAAATACGATCCAAGCACAAAACCAAGGCCCAACAACATATATAAGCTCATACTTATAAGTAGAAAATAATCCGGACCACAATAAGCCTCTCCATCAAAACGTGGCTTAAATGGGCTTATTGGGCCGCGAGCCTATAAGCTCCAAAATACATATATTAAGCTTTAAGAAAAGCTAATAAGCTACGTATCGTATTTGGTTACTACCATAAGCTTCAAAAATAGTCCACAACATACGCCATAACACAAAAATAATCAAAATCACTTTCCTAGTGATTTTGGGAATCTACACATGGCATATAAGCCTAAATAAGCCAAGAAATAGCTTAAAAATAAGCCTGAATAAGCCATACAAGCTACTATCAAAAATAAGCATTCTAACATCATATATTATTCAACCATCACGACCACGACATCAAAACTACAAAAACTCTCTTTTTCCTTTTCTTAATACACTAACCAAACACCCTCTTTTTCTTTCGTTTCGCTTCCAAAAATCAATTTTCACAACAATCAACTTGTACAACTAACATCTATGCATCAAAATAAACCCAAAAGGACAAACGAAATTTAAATTTGAAAACTTATAAGAAAATCTCCAAAAATGTATATTTCGACACGAATCGGACAACCCAAACGTTGTTTAAATGAATACCCAAACACTCGTATCAACCCGGAATATCACGTTCTTGATAAAAGTTGGAAATTTTATGGATTTTTGTTGTTAGTGAGGGGCTGACGAACCACAAGCACACACCAAAGTGTGTGTTTTCTTTTTTGAAATGAAAATGATAAGGATTATGGATAAGGAAAGCATATTATGTACCACTTTAGACATGTTAGCTAAAATTAAGCCTCCGTGTCTCCACTCTTGACCATTTGACCAGCCATGGTATCCCATGGGGTCTCGGGCCTTTCTTTTCGTGTCAGGATCACTTAAATACTCGTAAAACTCAACCGTAAAATTTACCCCAAAGTTAATTAGCATTTTTATTCACTTTAAAAATACTTTTCCATTAACCTAGAGTATTCACTTGACGTATTTTCAGTTTACACCCTTCAAAAACTCATTTAGACATTAACGGACGTGTCAGACTCGTTTTTTGGCATTTCTCAGAAATTCACGGGTCAAACTACCCAGAATACAAATAACATAATAATACCTTCCAAAAGGGATTATTAATCACAATAAACCGTAATTCATCACATATCTCATAAAATCATCACCGTCAACACGGTACAAAATCTGAATAAACTGACAAAAGTCAAATAGTCAAAGGACTATAAATGAAATATTCCGAACACGAAAAGGGAAAAGGTTACACTCTACCCTTTTAAAAGAATTTTGTCCTCGAAATTCAACTACTAACATCACTAAACAAATGCGGGTACTTTAATTTCATCTAATCTTCACGTTCCTACGTGAATTCAGGGCCACATTTCGAATTCCATCAAACCTTGACGATAGTAATCCTACTACGCTTCAACTTCTTAAACTCTCTTTCTAAAATTTCCATAGGCTCTTCCACAAAATTCAACTTAGCATCAAATCAAATCACATCCAAAGGAACTTGCAGTGTTGGATCAGCCAAACACTTCTTAAGGTTTGACACGTGGAACGTGTCATGAACACCATTCAATTCCTCAGGCAAATCTAACAGATAGGCCACAGGGCCTACCTTCTCAATAATCTCAAACGGTTCAACAAACCTAGGTGCTAACTTCCCTTTCTTCCCAAAGTGTACCACACATTTCCAAGGCGACACATTGAGCAAGACATAGTCACCTACACTAAACTCTAGAGGCTTCCTCCTCTTATCAGCATAACTTTTATGGCGATCACGCGCAGTTTTAAGCCTATCCTTAATCTGCGAGATCTTCTCAGTAGTCTCTTGCACTAACTCAGGTCCAATCAACTGACCTTCTCTAACCTCAGCCTACATAATTGGCGAACGACACTTTCTACCATACAATGCCTCAAACAGAGCACATCTCACACTAGAATGATAACTATTGTTATACGAAAACTCAACCAGCGGAAGATGAACATCCCAACTTCCTCCGAAGTCTAGGATACACGCTCTAAGCATGTCTTCCAAAGTCTGAATAGTACGCTCACTATGACCATCGGTCTGAAGGTGATAAGCTAAAAAAAAAATTAAAAAAAAAAAATATAAAATGACTTCTCCCTTTTCAAAACTCATTTGGCATATAACAAGACGTTCAGACTCGTATTTCGGCATCTTTTCGCAACATATCAACTCGGCTCGCCTACGCTTCCTGGAATAACAAATACACAACAATAATACCTCCAAAAGGGATTATTAATACACAATAAAACCTCAATCATCACATATCTCATAAAACCACCTACCGCAACACGTACAAAATCTGAAATAAACTGACGCAAATCAAATAGTCAAAAGGACTATTAATGAAATATTCAAACACAAAAGGGCAAAGGTTACATTCACCCCCTTAAAAGAGAATTTCATCCCCGAAAAATTCAACTACTAACATTACTAAACAAAAGCGGGTACTTCAATTTCATCTGATCTTCACGTTCCCAATGAATTCAAGGCAACGTTTCCAATTTCCACCAGAGTCTAAAAAAAAAAAAAAAAAATATAAAAAACAAAAATAAAAAAAAAAAAACACCAACCGAACCTTGACGATGGCAATCCTACTACACTTTCAACTTCTAAAACTCTCTTTCAAACTCTTTCCACAGTCACTATCCACAACATCAACTTAGCATCAACTCGAAATCTCATCAATAGGCACTTTAAGTGTTGGCGGATCAAGCCAAAACAGTTCTTGAAGGAGTCGAACACTTGGAACGTGTCATGAACACCATTTAATTCCTCAGTAGCACAATCTAACCGATTGGCCATAAGGCGCCTAACTTTCTCAATAACTCAAAATCGGTCCAAACAAACCTATGTGCTAACTTCCCTTTCTTCCCAAAGCGTACCACACCTTTCTAAGGCGACACTTTGAGCAAAACATAGTCACCTGCACTAAACTCTAGAGGCTTCCTCCTCTTATCAGCATAAAACTTTCTGACAATTACAGCGCTAAACCTTAAGTTTTCTTTATCCTTAATCACGAGATTCTTCTCAAGTCTCTTACACTACTCAGTCGCGTATCAACTGACCTTCTCCCACCATCAGCCCCACAAAATTCGCGAACGACACTTTCTACCATTGACAAGCCCATCAAACGGAGCATATCTCACACTAAATGATAACTATTGTTATAATATCGAAAACTCAACCCACGGAAGCATGAAACATCCCAACTTCCCCCCGAAGTCCAAGGACCGCATGCTTAAAATCATGTCTTCCAAATTTGAATGCACACGTCACTCTGACCATTGTCTGAGGTGGATAAGCCGTACATCATGTCTAAATGAGTTCCCTAATGTCCCCTCTTGCATTGACATGCCAAAACCTGATGTGAAACGACTATCACGATCTGATATAATCAAGATCGGCACACCATGTCTAGCAACTATCCCATTCAAATACAATATAGCCAACCTTTCCATCTTTTAATCCTCACGCATAGGTAGAAAATGAGCAGACTTAGTCAATCGGTCCACAATGACCCAGATTGTGTCATGCCCACTACTAGTCCTAGGCAACTTAGTCACAAAATCCATAGCTATCCCTTCCTATTTCCATACGGGAATCTTAGGTTGCTGGAGCAGGCCAGATGGCCTTTGATGCTCAGCCTTAACCTTTAGACAAGTTAAACATTTACTAACATACTCAGCTATATCCTTTTTCATTCCAGGCCACCAATACCTATCTCTCAAATCATATTACATCTTATCAGGGTGTACAGGGTATTTTGACTTATGGGCTTCATCCATTATCAAGGTTCTTACCTCACCCTTCAAAGGTACCCATATTCGGTCCAAGTAGTACAAAGTTCCATCATTTCTCTGTTCTATCATCTCATCCAAACCTTTCTGCAACCCTGTAGACTCATCTACAACCTCCTTCTAAGCTGACAGTATCCTATTGATTCGTCCTGATATACGTATATAAGGATAATATCAATAATAGTATAGTAATAAGTATTCTGTAAGGATTTAAGAAGATTACTTTTATCCAAAGTAAAATTCAAAACCTTCCGAGTCGTATCCTGACGAAGCGTAAATTGAGAATCGGTTAAGTTCGTGATCGCGTGATTTGAATGATTTCAAGGATTTTTATTTTTGATTCTATTTCTACTTATGAAAATGCAAAAACAATTAAAAACAGTCAAACAAATAAGGTAATTAAGATTTAAACCTAAAAACGATAACGGGAATCCTAAAACGCGACTAAACAAGCAAGCAAATCAAATTTTAACCCTACAAACTCAAATTTAATTTCTAAAAATCCTAAATGATAAAAAATAATTTTAGAAAAAAGAATTATATTTTTTTGATTTTGATTTTATTTTTTATGAATTAAAAACTATTTAAAACTAGAAAAGTGATTAAAAATATTAAACTAATTATAATTTTTTTGGAAAAATTACTGAAAATACTTTGAACTATGACTAAGATAATGGTGAAAAGAAAAATTAGATAAGCCCTTTTAACAAGCTGCTAATCAGCTGAATAAGCTAAAAGGCATAAACTGAAAAATGTATTTAAATAATTAATAGTGCAAGGTAATAACAGAAAAGTCCTAAGGGCGAGTTGGCAGTAGAGGTGTGTGTTAAAGCATTGGAGGTTAAGGTTGAGGTCCTGGGTTCGACCCTGGAGCTTCCCTATTCTCCCAATATTTTTATTTTTGAAATTTTCTTTTTTGAAAAAGCTTTATACTACTAAAATAAGAACTTTTTGTAAAATCACTTTTTCTGAAAATCACAAATAAGCTAGAAAAAGCTAGCTTTAAGTTGACAGTTTTGGCTAAAACTAACAAATGACTAATAAGCTAAGCTGTTTGGATTACTTTGGACAAAATAAGCAAAAGGGAAGACTAAAAAGTTAAAACAGACCAAGTACTACACCTAATAAGCACCTAGGATTAGACATAAGCTAATTAGATGAGTAGAAAAGCACTAAAAAGCTTAAAAGGATAGCAGACAATAAAAGGCAGATTCTAAGAAAAATTAGCCAACTTTAAGCTAGCTTTAAGACCAAATAAGCACTAGGTAATGACTTTAAGCTGAAAACAGATAAACTTTAACATCCAAGGATCACATAAATTCTAGTTTTAAGAAAATTGTTTTAGAAATAAGCAAAAAAAAAGACTTTGAAAAGTGACAGATTAACTAAACTATGTTTTTGGATTTTTTTCAAGTTTTTGTAAAAGACAAAGAGTTATTGCTGTCCTAAATTTAAGCTAGTCAAAGATGTTTAAAATCCAAAATAAGCTCAAACAAATTGAGCTTGATACCTAATGAGATTATGCAATGAAAATCAAAACCTAAAACAACCTCTAACTAACCTAGATTTAAGATCTAAAAACTGACTTCTAAAATGTTTTTAAAGAAAACTTAAAACTTGAACTTAAACAGATTTTTACCAAAACTTAAGAGACAAGAGCATACTTATATCTACTGCATTATCAGACTCAAACAAGCATGAAAACAACATAGAATTGTTGCTAACCAAGATCTAATCAAATAAGCTGCAATATTAAACTAGGACACCACAATTTTAAACCATAAAGAGCTTACACTTAAAACTTGGGTTTCAAACCTTTAAAACTTAAATAAAATTAATTTTAACCTTAGTTTTGGCTTATCTATATTGCCTAAAAGGTAAATAGCAAACCAGCAGTACTAACTCAAGTTAGTACTGCTAGTGCCAAACACCCCTTAAGTTTTAGGTAAATCATATTTAAGCTCAAACCAGTTTTAATTAAGTTGTAAAAACTTAAAACATATTTAGATCTAAAGATATTAAGTCCAAATAAGCAAAACTTATCCACAAATAAGCAGTGATCAATCAGCTAGAACACCTAACATATTTTTGGGTTTTTTGAACAATTTTTATGAAAACTTTAAACTAATGAGATGTAAACTAACAATAAGCACTAAATAACAATAAAAGATAATAATAAGCACAAATAAGAAATTCTAAATAGATAATAAGCACTAAATAAGCAATAGGCAGATTTAAGCTAAAATGAGAAAAGGAGAAGAGTACCTTGCCCTTTGCTCTAAACAAGGGCAAATAAACTCTCAAGGAGCTGATCTACAAGCTCTAGCTTGTTTAAAAACAAGCTGGTATTGTCCATAAGCTCATACCAAATTAGCTTATCATCCATTCAAAGCTGAGGTTATATTTAGAGTGAGATTTTGAGGTGAATATAATTCAGTTAAGCTTTTTAAGGATTAACTGAATGATAACTAGCTTATGAAGTAGTATAGAGCTTATTAAGTCATATCAACAACATAATAAGCTAAATTTGTATTATAAGTAAGACAGATTTCAAAGTTCAAGATTTAGAAGTAAAATTCCAATTTTATTAATAGAAAAGAGTTATAAAGCTTGAATGATAATACAATAATGATAAAAGTTACAATAAGCTACTAAAACTAAGAATAAGCTAAAACTAGATGCCTTGGTAGTGAGTGAGGAGGTCTCCTTATATAGTGATGAGGGGAAGGATCCAGAACCCTAGGACGCTCCTCATCAACCATTCCTGGCCCTTCAATCTTGATTATTCTCCAAGCAGTAGATCTTGACCCTTGATTTGCTGCCACGTCTCTTAACAAATCAATATGCTTGGGATTGCCAAGCTGTCATTTCATTACATCATTGATTGTCTCATGTGAGCTTCTATAAGGGATTTGAGAGCATGGGTGAATGGGTGTTTACCCTGGTTTATTGCAAGTGAAATAGGAGGGAAATATGGGGAGGATAAACAGTAATTTTGACTGTTTTAACCCGGTATTTGGATAAGGGCCTTTTATAATTATGTTGGGCTGGGTTAATGGTTATGGTTTAATGGGTTAACGGGAGTTATGATTGTTTAAGATTAAGGACTAATGGTGTAATTGGTTTGTACTGATGGTGTTAGTCCCCTAGGACTAACTTTGTAACAGTTTTAGGGTGTTTTAGGGTTAAAGGATTAACGGGATTGGATTTGGTTAAGACTTAAGATAAATTCGCCTTCGGATTCAATTTCTCATACTCTTTCCATTCCCGTGCTCAGTTTTGTCTGTTTTGCTTCGTTTTTGTCCTTTTTGCAATATTCGTTACCTGCAAGACACAATTCACAATACAAACAAATACAATGCATTTTTCTGTATTTATTGGTCATTATTGGTCTTTTTAGCTCGTTTTATTAGGTAAAAGGTATGTGTATTTAAGCACATACCAAAATCCCTCATACTAAGCTATTGTCGTGTCCTCACGCAATATCATAAACATACTTAGAAAACCAAAAATTTCAACCCCCTTAGACTAATTACCTCGAAAAGTAGCTAAGTGTTCATCTAAGGGGATTAAGAAATCACTAGTTTTGAAGAGCCCCCCGTTTTACCATTTTTATGCATTTATTATCATTCATAAATATCATAACTTCACGGAACAAAAAACACTTAAAGGATAAATTCATCGTCCTTGATTTTTCACCTGCCCCAAACTAAGCTTAAAAACAAAATCATTGTTAAATACAAGTTAAGATGCTAACACTACTAATAAATGCTAATTGTGTATGCATAGCTACTTTCCGCTCCCTTATTCCTAAATCCTCTAAAGATTTTATTATTATTATTGGTGACAAATAAATTAAATTCTTATTCATATAAAGTAAACCCGGTTTAGACCACAATTAGTTTGAAATTACTTCCTAAAGAGACAACATAGTGAGAATAAGGTTTTTTATGTATTTATTATTAACATTCATACGTATCATAACTTCACGGAACAAGAAATACTAAAAAGGATAAATTCATCGTCCTTGATTTTTCACCTGCCCCAAACTAAGTATAAAAACGAAATCATTGTTAAATACAAGTTAAGATGCTAACACTACTCATAAATGGTAATTATGGATGCATAGCTACTTTCTGCTCTCTTATTTCCTAAATCCTCTAAAGATTTTATTATTATTATTTGTGACAAATAAATTAATGTCTTATTCGTATAAAGTAAATCCGATTTAGACCATAATTAGTTTAAAATCCTTTCCTAAAAATATGATATGGTGAGAATAAGGTCCACATTAAGGTTCTAATTTCGCATGATTTAGAGGTTATCCTTTTTACCCGGAGTCAAAATTTGGCTTTAGTTTTATTATTATTGCAATATTATTAAACCTCAGTCCTTTAAACAACTGCCACATCGGTATGTGAGCCGACCATGGTCCGGGAGTCTTATTTCGACCTCGGTGATCCTCGACCTGTTAGAAGGCTGCAACATCAGTTGTGAGCTGGCAAGATGCAGCAAACTTTTATCAGTCTCGGATTATTACTATGTGCCTTTTTTAGAACACTATCACATCGGTTGTGAGCCGGCAAGAGGCAGTAAACTTTTATCAGCCCACAGTTTTTATTTATTATTATTACCTCCACCCTTTAAATGACTACCACATCGGTTGTGAGCCGGAAAGATGTAGTGGTCTTATTTCGGCTTTGGTTTATTACATAACTTATTCTTATTAGCCAAATTTCAAGTCTTGTGGTCTTTTAACTACCTAGACAATGGTAGCAAGCCGTTAGGAATTGGTAGCCTATTTCCCCACAAACACTGACACAACCTCGATGTGTACCTTACTTTCACCAGAAGGAATCTCTACAAAGTGATCTAAATTAAGAATTGCAAAAACCTAAAGCAACTTTATTTATTAACAATTATATAACATTTATTAAGCTGGTGGGAGGAAAAAGCCACAATTAACCTCTATGAGCCTAAAAGAGATCCAACTACTCTATGTTTAGCATCTAACTTATATAAAATCATTTCTCGTTCTTCGCAAATTTAAAATCTTTAGTGGTAAAACTGGGTTACGTGAAGACAAGGCAAATGCAAGTAAGATCGAATCGAAAGACCCCCCCCCCCTACTAGAACTACACATTGTCCTCAATGTGAGACTGTCATCCCCATACTAATTTCAAGGCATAATCCAAATAATAAGGGGTCTCTACGCAAATCTAAAGCCGTTTATTAATTATGCTATTAGATAAACGTTAAATCAATAAGATCTAGGATATCGGATTCCCATATATAAGCATGTGAAGGATTAAAGATCGAGTGAACGATGGACAAAACCACAAGCACGAGGGCCTTCAAAATCCGAGCAATCCTGGACATAAAACACAAAACATGAAACACGAGAAAGGAAGAGGCGAGCCTCCTCAAATCACACTTATTAATAAATATTATACTAATATACTACTAAGGATAAGCAAGGGTTGCCACCCATGAAGTGCTTGTTTTTATTAACCGAGTCATAAGCCTGACTCGATCCCCGAATTTAGTGGTCCATGGGGAAAGTTTAGAGATCCGGGACAACCATCGGTGGTATGTCCTATAACACCTCCATTTTGATACATATAGCAGCGAAAGCTAATCTGGGATATTATTTCATAGTACAACAGTCATAATCATAGAAAATGAGTCATAAAGAGACGTTTTGGAAAAAGTTGTTATCATTCATTTATTCATCAGAGTTTTTACAAACAGAGAGGTCCCAAAAATCTACAGGAAATCAAAAGTATGAATGATAACAGTTTAGCCATATTCAAGTCCGTGCCACTCCGTGCCATATGATGCTCAGTGAAATTCATAGGTTTGTAATAAGTAGTTTGAATACAAGTTCAATAGTATGTTACGTTGTTATACACCCATAGTTTGTAAAACGTTATTATTTCTTTAAGCTTATGACACCGAAGCCTTAGGTTAATCAATAACCACAAGTAATTTCCCCAATGGGTATCTTTCGCCAAACACCCGCAAAGTTATTCAAATGACGTGCTATTGGTTACCAAAAGTATAGGTACACCAACGAGGAAGTCCAGTCCCAAATAGATCTATTCACAGCATTCGTGCTTACCCCGACGAGTAATTAACGGTTCATGATAATGGGGTCTTAATGGCAAAAGTAGGGACTTAGTCAATAATGAATCAGGATAGCATACAGAAAAATACTTGCATTCATGATTTAAGCATGTATCCCCCTCACGGGTTTATGAAATATTAAAGAGATTTAAAAGTGAGGCTATGAACTCACCTTAACAGTATAGGGAAAACTGACTGATGGCAAAAGAATATGAAATGAAAGTAACGGCTTCGTCACACAACCTGGATAATATGTCAAGTCTTAGTTTGATTGAATATGTTTTATGTCATAATGAAATATCATCTTTGATTGAATTTTATTATGGCAATATTGTATCAGTATTCGGGCCATCATAATGCAGAGGTCATGTAGTAAACGTTTGAGGAGCCAGGACACTTTAAATTGTAAATCCATCAAACTTGTCAAAACGTATACCCAAATGAAACCCCTCACATGAAGCTCCCTAGTAATGTGATACATTAAGATTTCAAGTTGCTTCAAAAGCTAGTTGATGATAAATTACGTTAATTATTTAACGCAATTGATTTTATAAACGTCGATTGATGATTAATAACGATAAATGTATTGAGTTTTAAAATAATCAAGTTTTATAATATTTTTATAATTTATAAAAAATATTTTATTAAGAATGTCAAATTGGCAAGAAATACCCTTGAATTATAATTAATTACAAAACTAGTCCTTTTAAAATATAAAGAATATAAAATAATCCTTCGACTTTGAGACTTGGCAAAAATAACCCTTGGAGTTATAACTTTTATAAAATGACATTTTCAGCCCTTGTACTTGTTATTTTCCAAAATTTACAATGTATACCCCTATGCATGAAAAATGTATCGTTTTTAGTCCGAAATCCATAATAATGATATTTTTCAATATAGAAAGTAATTTGTAGGTTATAGCTTATTAGTATAAGCTAAAATATGATGTTTTAACATAACGAACATTTAAAATAACAATTTGTAAAGCTAGAAATCAAAACGGGTCGAATTAGGGTTTTAAAATGAAAATGCGTGGTTTTTAAGCTTCAAGCTTTTAAGACTTAATAAAATGTTTATAGAAATGTTAGATAAGCTTATAAAAGTAGCTTATAACAACGGCTTATCATAATTGCTTATAGATTAAAACAAAACGTATTATTACGGTTTTAAGGGTTTGATTTGGTTTAGAATTTTAAAATGCATAGGTTTTAAGCTAAAAGCTATTAACAATGGATTAAACATGATCATATGAACATTATAAGAGTTCTAGAACATAAATATAGTTTACAGAACAAGATTATAAGCTTACGGCTTTGGAAATGGGTCGAAATGGTGGTTTAGCACTCGTACGCCTAGGATATGACTCGTTTGGCTTCAAGACTTGGTTTCTTTGCTTCTCTTCTGCACTTGGAACTTCTCTTGACTTCCTTGATCAGCTTATAAATCCATTTGAGAGATAGAAATGGGAATTTGAGGTGTGAATTTTAAGTGAAGGGTGCGTCCCCTTTTATAGTACTCGAATGAAACTTGGAGTCCAAGTGGGATCTTGATTAGTGTCAAGGCTATGTTAGCTGATTCATGGGAGCTAGGAGGCTGAGTATTGAGAGCTAGGACTAGGAAGAATGATGTGGAATGGTGTTTGTGGTGATGGTTAGCCGTAGTATACAAGGAGGTGACAAGGTGCTTATTTTTACTTGGTGGGCAAGTTCTAGCAAGCAAGTAGGTAGATAATTGTAAGCTGCTTGTAGATGAAGTAGGTGAGTCATAGAGGTGTGTAGTTGCTTGGTTATGTTTAAAATGGGCCAAAATGTGGAAAATGGGTGCGTCGGGATCCAATGTTACGGGTTAGGGTTTTTGGCTTTGAATTCGTGTACAAATGGAATAATAAAGAGGTAAAATGAAATGTAATGTTGTACATTAAGTGTTTATAACTTAGTTTGATTAGTGATTTAAGTTTAAAATGGGTAAAAAGGAATGAAATGGGTCACGGGTTTGGTTTAGGAACGGGTTAGGGTTTTTAGGGTTTATATTTCGTGTACATAAGATTAGAAAGGAGGGAAATGTTGTTTAAAAGTTAAGCATTGCTTGCTTGTAATTTAAGTTGATTAGTTTGAACGAAATCTTTAAGAAAAATGGAGATAAAACGACTTGTTTGGATTCGTGCTTAAAAAGCTTGTACATTTTGCTTTTAAAGACTTATACTTTATTTTGGAGGGAAAATGTATTCAAATAAGATGCTATGATACTTGTATATATGTCTTAGTTGCTTGTACATTGTCTTTAGATGTTTACATTACATAAAATTAGGATTTAGGCATAATCGTTAAAGGTTTATGTTTATTTAATAATATTGTCGTTATAACTTCGTTAAATGAATATCGTACATGTTATAAATGATATTAGAGTGTAGACTTGACATGTTATGATGTTTGCTTGACATATACATAGATAGAATAGTCATAGGTAGGTTGTGTGAGCCCGTTAACTTTAGTTTGCTATGTAAACAATGTTAAATAGTAGAATGTAGTAAAGCGAAAAATTTCCCTGTAAAAGGTGGTTTGTATTAATAGAATGATAGTACATTGCATCTAATTTAATAGATGAATAATTACATTGATGAAAATTGCGGGTTGTTATAGTCCTCCTCCCTTAAAAGATATCTTGTCCTGAGATTTAGTTGGATGCCGGAGTGATGTTTGAAAACATATGTGAATATTTGGCATGAATTTGATCTTCGCGTTTCCATGTAAATTATGGTCCTCTATTAGAGTTCCATTGTACTTTGAATATAGGAATACGACTTTGTTTCAGTTGCTTGACTTCTCGATCTATGATTTCTACCGGTTCTTCCACAAAGTTGAGTTTGTCATCAAGCCGAAGCTCTTTCATTGGAATGACGAGAGATTCATCAGATAAGCATTTCTTTAGATAAGAAATGTGGAAAGTATTGTGGACATTACTAAGCTTTTCAGGAAGCTCTAGTTTGTATGCCACTGGGCCAATTCGTTCAAGAATTTTGAATGGTCTAATATACTAGGGATTAAGCTTTCCTCGTTTTCCAAATTGGATGATTCCTTTACGAGGTGATACTTTCAACATAACACGATCTCTAACTTGAAATTCTAAAGGTTTCCGTCTTATATTGGCAAAACTTCTTTGTTGATCTCTTGCAGCCTACAAGCGTTGTCGAATTTGATCTATCTTCTTAGTGGTTTCATGGATTATTTCTGGTCTTGTAAGTTGAACATCACCAACTTCGGCCCAGCAAACAAGTGATCTGCACTTTCGACCATATAGTGCTTCGAATGGTGCTGCCTTAATGCTGGCATGGTAACTGTTAATGTAGGAAAATTCTACCAATGGTAAGTGTTTTTCCCATCCTTTTCCAAAGTCTATGACACAAGCTCGAATCATATCTTCGAGTGTTTGAATGGTTCTTCCACTTTGTCCATTAGTTTCGGGATGATATGCCGTACTCATGTTTAATTGAGTACCCAAAGCATTCTACAAAGATTTCTAGAACCTAGATGTGAAATGACTATCACGATCCGAGAAAATGGATATTGGCACGCCATACCGGGAGACTATTTCTTTGATGTATAACCTTGTAAGGGTTTCCATACTATCCGTCTCTTGGGTAGGAATAAAATGTACGGATTTGGTAAGGCGATCAACAATGACCCAAATGGTGTCATGTCCGTCTGATGTTCTGGTAGTTTTATGACAAAATCCATTGTTATTTTCTCCTATTTCCACATAGGAATCTCTGGTTGTACCAGTAAGCCGGATGGCTTCAGACATTCAGCTTTAACTCTAGAGCATGTTAAACATTTGCCAACGTACTCAGCGATGATTGCCTTCATGTTAGGCCACCAATAGAGTTTCTTTAGATCTTGATACATTTTATCAAGACCATAGTGAATGGAATACTTTGATTTATGGGACTAATGCATAATCAAGTCTCTCAGATTACCAAAGATTGGTAACCAGCTTCGATTCTTAATATAACGAGTTTCATCAGGACGTACTTCAAATGCTTTATCCATTCCTCGTAAGTTCTCAACTTTGACGTTTTCTTCTTTGAGTGCTTCATTTTGAGCTTCGAGAATTTGTGATGGTAATTTTGGATGAATGGTCATGATTAATGCTCTAACTTGGAGTGGTTTGATTTGTTCCTTTCGGCTTAAGGCATCTGCTACAACATTTGCCTTTCCAGGGTGATAACGAATCTTACAATCGTAATCTGCAAGCAATTCCAACCAACGACGTTGTCTCATGTTAAATTCTTTTTGATTAAGAATATGTTGAAGACTTTTGTGATCGGTGAAAACTGTACACTTTGTGTCGTAGAGATAGTGTCTCCAGATTTTAAGAGCGAACACAACTGCTCATAATTCGAGATCATGAGTGGTATAGTTTTCTTCATTAGGCTTGAGTTGTCGGGATGCATATGCAATAACTTTTTCTCTTTGCATTAACACTGCTCCCATACCTTGATGAGATGCATCATAGTAATCAACAAAATCGTCATTTCCTTCGGGTAATGCTAAGATTGGAGCTTCACATAGCTTTTGTTTAAGTAGTTGAAAAGCCGATTCTTGGTCTTCACCCCAGATATACTTCTTGTTTTTCTAGGTTAATTTAGTCAAGGATTTTGCAATCTTCAAAAAGTCTTTGATAAATCTCAGATAATAGCTGGTGAGTCCTAAAAATTGATGAACTTTTGTGGGTGTAGTAGGAGATGCCCAGTTCTTAATTGCTTCAATCTTGGCGGGGTCAACATGAAGTCCTTGACTATTAATTAGGTGTCCAAGAAATTGCACGATACGAATCTAGAATACAATAGGTGAGTAATTCTAGGATTATGCTCAGATGATTTGCGTGTTCTTCTTCATTACGAGAGTAGATGAGAATATCATCGATGAATACTATTACGAATTTATCTAAGTATGGTTTACACACACGATTCATGAGATCCATGAATACAACAGGTGCGTTAGTTAAACCAAATAGCATCACTTGAAATTCATAGTGTCCATATCTTGTTCTGAAAGTAGTCTTAGGAATATCTTTATCACTAACTCTCAGTTGATGATAACCAGATCTTAAGTCAATTTTTGAGTAGACACTCGAACCTTGAAGTTGGTCGAATAAGTTATTAATTCTGGGTAATGGGTAATGATTTTTCATAGTATGTTTATTCAACTCTCGGTAATCGATACACATTCTAAAAGATGCGCCTTTCTTTTTAACAAATAAGACATGAGCTCCCCAAGGTGAAGTACTTGGTTAGATAAAACCTCAGTCTGACAATTCTTGAAGTTGATTAGATAATTCTGGCATTTCTGAAGGAGCTAATCTACAGGATGCGCAAACTACAGGCGTTGCTCCTGGAATTAAATCAATTTGGAATTCTACTTGGCAAATGGGAGGGAGGCCAGGTAGATCTTTAGGAAAAACTTTTAGGAATTCTCTAACTACGGGAATATCTTCTAATCTCTTCTCGTCTAACTTCTTCTTCTCCATTACTTGGATCATGGAAACTTGACAACCTCGGGATATGTATCGTTTGGTTTTTATACAAGATATGAGATTTAGTTAGGTTTTACTTCGATCACCTTGAATGATCAAAGTTTCATCATCGATGGGAAAGTAGACGATTTTCTCGTCACAGATGATCCTCGCATGATACTTGGATAACCAATCCATACCAATGACAACGTCAAAACTACCGAGTTTAATTGGCATGAGATCAATTTCGAAAGGTTGATTTAACAAAGTTAGGGTTGCACCCTTAATAACGGTATTTATGCTTACTAGGTTTCCATCAGCCATTTTGATATCGTAGAAGGTATCTATTGTAATAGGTGGAATATTTAGCATAGAGGTAAGAGATATGGATACGAAGCTTTTATCGGCTCCAGAATCAAATAATACTCTAGCTAAATGCTGGTTTAGAAGAAACATACCCGTGACTACGTTCGGGTCTTGATGAGCATTTTTATCTCTTAGCATGTAGGCTCTTCCCTGGGCATTGATGTTGGTCTTTTGGCACTGATTTGTATAATGCCCTTCCTCTCCGCAGGCATGACAAATAACTGTCACTGGTAACTGATTACTTTCAGTGGCTGGCCTCTTGTTTCGGCGGTTCTTAGTCAAATAGCCCACCTTGTTGCAAATATTGCACTTAACAGTACAAGTTCCTATGTGATATAGAGCACATCTTTTACACAATGGGAGGTTTCCTGCATACCTATTATTTTCAGCTAGAGTGGCAGCATAAGCTTTGACATCTTCTTATCTTCTGTTTTGTTATGGTTGGTGATTATTGTAGTGGTTGTTGGTGTTGGTGTTACGGTAGTTGTTGTTGTTAAAAGTTCTTCTGTCATCAAACTTTCGTTTGTGATCACTTGATGTTTGCATCGGAGTGTGTTTTGTTACCTGATCCATTAGCCTTTGGGCTATGTTAATGGCTTCCTCTAAAGTTTGAGGTTTAGAGGCAGTAACATTTCCTTCAATACTCCTAGGTAACCCTCCGATGAAGGCTTCTAGGAGTATCTCGGTGTTTGGTACCATATTTGGGCATAAGACCATTAATTCTTGGAATCTTCTAACGTAAGGTTTAAGATTATTTCCCTTTACAGTCAAATTGTAAAGTTCATCTTCCATCTTTTTGACTTTGGTTCAAGGACAATACTTGTTTGTTAAGAGTCTTTTCAACTTAGTCCATGTGATTTGATTAGCTTGATCTACTCCCATAGGTTAGGATTATGCATTCCACCAAGACAGGGCATCATTAGTAAGGGTACCAGTAGCAAACCTCACTTTATTTTCTTCATCACGTCTGCTACGAGAAAACATTGATTAGGTTCGTTCAAACCAGTGAATGAGGCCAGCTGCTCCTTCTGTACCATTAAAGTAGAAAGGTTGACAGCTTATGAATTCTTTGTAGTTTCCCGTTTTTGCTATAGGAGTTCCAGTAGGTATGGTATTCCTGTTGGGATTACTAGTATTTTCCATTGTTACAGTTTGTGCTTCTAGAGCCGAGGTGACATTGTCAGCAACTAGTTTTTTGATGGCATTTTGAGTCATGGTCGGTGCTTCAGATGTTGACGTCCTTTTGGGAGGCATTCTATCAACGTAAGACAACACGTAATAAGAATGATATCACAAGTCTTGAAATGTAATACTTTAAAAATGTAATGCTTGAAGTGTAATGCTTAAAAATGCTTAAAGTTCAAAAATAAGCATTGCTATAACGGTGATGAGGATGGAAACAATGATGTATATGATGATGACAGAGATGATGATGCAAGAGAGATAAGTCGGTATTATGAAACAACAAGGTATATATAACGGGATTGCCATTGTATTACATCATGAACAACTTGTCTTTTTACTGTACATAGTTAAGATTTGACAAGTGTTTTTATTTATGTCACACATCCCGTGGCTAGGTTCTAATAAAAGTGGTAACTAAGATCTAATCTAATAGTCCGATGGTCCTTCTTAGCTGATCTTGAGTTCATTAATGGTATTGAGAAGACTTTCCTTATCTTTTTTATGACGAATCTAGATATTGTTGATGATGTGTTCTAGATCAGTAATTCTAAAGCGAGCCAGAGAAATTTTGTGGTTATTTCCCATCTGCTTCTTTTGAAGTTTAGAAATTTGAGCACGAGCTTCTTGGAGTTTTGCTTCTAGATTGTCAAAGTCTTGTTGGATAATCACCCAACCTTTTCCAAGTCCTTCGATTTTGTCTTCTATGTATTCAATACGATCCAGAGAAAGTTCATCTAGATGATTCAAGATTTCCTCAATTTGCTCCTCGTGACGTTCCAGACTTGTCTTATGAGAGCTTTCTCATATCTCAAAGTCTTGAGGTAGGGCAGAAGTAGATAAGGATGAACAACCTCGTTTCTTTGGTGGTAGTAGTCCTTCAAGAAGAAAGAATTCTTAAGGATTAAGCATTGATGATTGAGGTATGATAGTTGGAGGTGGGATAAGTGATTTTTCAACATAAAATGCTTGCATAACTTTCATGTAGGGATTATCATGAAAGAGCGAAAAAGTTGGTGAAGCTATTGGAACTACGCAAAATGAGTTAGAAGAGCTAGAATACGTCTTTCCCGGTGAAGCTGGGACATAGTCCGAAGAAGCCGGAATAAAGTCGAGAAAGTTGGAGGAAAAGGCATCCTCAATACCAGAAGTAAGATGGTTGGGAGATGACATCATTCTGTTAACAACCCAGCGGTAAATAACATAAGTTATATATATAGTAGTATAATAGTTATGTATCTTTACATTCTATTCCGAAAGATGTGGCGACACGGAGGACTTTCTTGGTTAGAAAAAGTAGGTATAGTTAAGGTTTCAACCTTGTTCTCTATAACCGTTGACTCTTGATACCAATCTATAACATCCCCATTTTGATACATATAGCAGCGGAAGCTAATCTGGGGTATTATTTCATAGTACAACAGTCATAATCATAGAAAATGAGTCATAAAGAGACGTTTTGGAAAAAGTTATTATCATTCATTTATTCATCAGAGTTTTTACAAACAAAGAGGTCCCAAAAATCTACAGGAAATTAAAAGTTTGAATGATAATAGTTTAGCCATCTTCAAGTCCGTACCACTCCGTGCCATATGATGCTCAGTTACTTGAGATAAACATGCTAAAAAGTCAACACAATGGTTGAGTGAAATTCATAGGTTTGTAATAAGTAGTTTGAATACAAGTTCAATAGTGGGTTACGTTGTTATACACCCATAGTTTGTAGAACATTATTATTGCTTTAAGCTCATGACACCGAAGCCTTAGGTTAATCAATAACCACAAGTAATTGCCCCAACGGGTATCTTTTGTCAAACACCCGCAAAGTAATTCAAATGATGATTGGTTACCGAAAGTATAGGTACACCAACGGGGAAGTCCAGTTCCAAATAGATCTATTCACAGCATTCGCGCTTACCCCAAGGAGTAATTAACAGTTCATGATAATGGGGTCTTAATGGTAAAAGTTAGGACTTAGGCAATAATGAATCAAGATAGCATACAGAAAAATACTTGCATTCATGATTTAAGCATGTATCCCCCTCACGGGTTTTTGAAATATTAAAGAGATTTAAAAGTGAGGCTATGAACTCACCTTAACAGTATAGGGAAATCTGATTGATGGCAAAAGTATATGAAATAAAAGTAACGGCTTCGTCACACAACCTGGGTAATATGTCAAGTCTTAGTTTGATTGAATATGTTTTATGTCATAATGAAATATCATCTTCGATTGAATTTTATTATGGAAATATTGTATCACTGTTCGGGCCATCATAATGCAGAGGTCATGTAGTAAACGTTTGTGGAGCCAGGACACTTTAAATCGTAAATCCAGTAAACTAGTCAAAACATATACCCAAATGAAACCCCTCACATGAAGCTCCCTAGTAACGTGATACATTAAGATTTCAAGTTGCCTCAAAAGCTAGTTGATGATAAATTACGTTAATTATTTAACGTAATTGATTTTATAAACGTCGATCGATGATTAATAACGATAAATGTATCGAGTTTTAATATAATCAAGTTTTATAATATTTTTATAATTTATAAAATATAATATTTTATTAAGAATAACAAATTGGCAAGAAATACCCTTGAATTATAATTAATTACAAAACTAGTCCTTTTAAAATATAAAGTATATAAAATAATCCCTCGACTTTGAGACTTGGCAAAAATAACCCTTGGAGTTATAACTTTTATAAAATTACATTTTCAGCCCTTGTACTTTTTATTTTCCAAAATTTACAATATATACCCCTATGCATGAAAAATGTATCGCTTTTAGTCCAAAATCCATAATAATGATGTTTTTCAATATAGAAAGTAATTTGCATGTTATAGCTTATTAGTATAAGCTAAAATATGATGTTTTAACGTAACGAAAGTTTAAAATAACGATTTGTTAAGTTAGAAATCAAAACATGTCGAATTAGGGTTTTAAAATGAAAACGCGTGGTTTTTAAGCTTTAAGCTTTTAAGACATAATAAAATGTTTATAGAAATGTTAGATAAGCTTATAAAAGTAGCTTATAACAACAACTTATGATAATTGCATATAGATTAAAAGAAAATGTATTATTAGGGTTTCAAGGGTTCAGTTTGGTTTAGAATTTTAAAATGCGTGGGTTTTAAGCTAAAAGCTTTTAGTAATGGATTAAACATGATCATATGAACATTATAAGAGTTCTAGAACAGAAATAGAGTTTATAGAACAAGATTATGAGCTTATGGCTTTGGAAATGGGTCGAAAATGGTGGTTTAGCAATCGTACGCCTAGGATACGACTCGTGTGGCTTCAAGACTTGGTTTCTTTGCTTCACTTCTGCCCTTGGGACTTCTCTTGACTTCCTTGATCAGCTTAGAACTCCATTTGAGAGATAGAAATGAGAATTTGAGGTGTGAGTTTTAAGTGAAGGGTGCGTCCCCTTTTATAGTACTCGAATGAAACTTGGAGCCAAATGTGGGATCTTGATTAGTGTCAAGGCTATGGTAGCTAATTCATGGGAGCTAGGAGGGTGAGTATTGAGAGCTAGGACTAGGAAGAATGATGTGGAAGGGTGTTTGTGGTGATGGTTAGCCTTGGTATACAAGGAGGTGACAATGTGCTTATTTTTACTTGGTGGGCAAGTTTTAGCAAGCAAGTAAGTAGATCTTGTAAGCTGCTTGTAGATGAAGTAGGTGAGTCATAGAGGTGTGTGGTTGCTTGGTTATGTTTAAAATGGGTTAAAATGTAGAAAATGGGTACGTCGGGTTCAAATGGTACGGGTTAGGGTTTTTGGCTTTGAATTCGTGTACAAATGGAATATTAAAGAGGTAAAATGAAATTTAATGTTGTATATTGAATGTTTATAACTTAGTTTGATTAGTGATTTAAGTTTAAAATGGGTAAAAAGGAATGAAATGGGTCACGGGTTTGGTTCAGGAATGGGTTTGGGTTTTTAGGGTTTATATTTCGTGTACATAAGATTAGAAAGGAGGGAAATGTTGTTTAAAAGTTAAGCATTGCTTGCTTGTAACTTAAGTTGATTAGTTTGAACGAAATCTTTAAGAAAAATGGAGATAAAACGACTTGTTTGAGTTCGTGCTTAAAAAGCTTATACATTATGCTTTTGAAGACTTGTACTTTATTTTGGAGGGAAAATGTATTCAAATGAGATGCTATGATACTTGTATATGTATCTTAGTTGCTTGTACATTCGCTTTAGATGTTTACATTACATAAAATTAGGATTTAGGCATAATTGTTAACGGTTTATGTTTATTTAATAATATTGTCGATATAACTTCGTTAAATGAATATCGTACATGTTATAAATGATATTAGAGTGTAGAATTGACATGTTATGATGTTTGCTTGACATATACATAGATAGAATAGTCATAGGTAGGTTGTGTGAGCCCGTTAACTTTAGTTTGCTATGTAAACAATGTTACATAGTAGAATGTAGTAAAGCGAAAAATTTCCCTGTAAAAGGTGGTTTGTATTAATAGAATGATAGTACATTGCATCTAATTTAATAGATGGATAATTACATTGATGAAAATTGCGGGTTGTTATATGTCCCCTCCAAAGTAATGTTTAAGTCTATGACCATTCACCTTGAAGTTTGGTCCGTCGGTTTGAGATAACTTGACGGCATCATAAGGGAAAACTTGAGCAACGGTGAATGGTCCGGTCCAATGGGTTTTAAGCTTGCGCGAGAAAATCTTTAATCGAGAATTAAAGAGAAGAACTCGATCAACAACATTGAAAACGCGGTTCTTAATCTTAGAGTCATGAATCTTCTTCATTTTCTCTTTGTAGATTAAAGAGTTCTCATAAGCTTGATCCTGGAGTTCATTTAATTCATTTATTTGAACTTTCTGGTGATCACCCGCGGTCTTAAGGTCAAAATTACAATGTTTCAAGGCCCAACAGGCCTTGTGTTCAAGCTCGATAGGAAGATGACAAGCCTTTCTGTACACTAGCTTATAAGGAGTGCACCCGATGGGTGTTTTGAATGCAGTACGGAAGGCCTATAATGTATCATCTAACTTATCGGACCTTGAAGCACGCTTTTCACCTACGGTCCTTTCTAAAATACGTTTCAAACCACGATTTGAAACCTCTACTTGACCACTCGTTTTTGGATGATACGCGGTAGAAAGATGGTGGGTAACTCCATACTTAAGCATGACCTTCGCGAATTAGTCATTGCAAAAGTGAGTACCGCAATCAGTAATTATAGCACGAGGAGTTCCAAATCGGGCAAAAAGAGATTTCAAGAATTTAACAACAACTCGAGCATCATTAGTGGGGAGCGCTTTTGCTTCAACCCATTTAGACAAATAGTCGACGGCTATGATAATGTATTTGTTCCCTCGCGAAGACGGGAACGGTCCCATAAAATCGATGCCCCATACGTCCAAGATCTTGCATACTTAAATTTCATTTTAAGGCATTTCATCTTTTTACGTGATTTTGCCTTGACGTTGATAAGTGTCACACTGTGTGACCAAGTCATGGGCATCTCGGTAAATAGTCGGCCAATAGAAACCGAAATCAAAGACTTTCTTAGCGGTGTAGTTCGCACCATGATGTCCCCCGGTGGGTCTATTATGGCTAGCCGTGAGGATATCAACGGCTTTTTGGCCGTGAACACATCGTCTAATCATTTGATTCGCACAAATCCTAAACAAGTAGGGGTCGTCCTAAAAATAATGCTTAACATCCTTAAATAATTTTTTCTTTTGTTGGGACGACATCCCTTTCACACAAAATTCCCCGCAGGGTAATTTTCAATGTCGGCAAACCATGAGGTACTAGAATCTCCACGAAAAGATATCATTCTAAAGGTCTCAAGAGGAAATGTTTCATTAATTTCCTTTTTCTCAAGATTACCTTGATGAGGGTTCTCTAATCTAGACAAATGGTCGGCCGCGAGATTCTCCGCCCCTTTTTTATCATGAATAATGACATCGAATTCTTGGACTAGGAGAATCCACCAGAGCAATCTTGGCCTAGCATCTTGCTTAGCAAAAAAATACTTTAGAGCCGAATGGTCCGTATACACTATGGTTTTTGATAAGACTAAGTAAGGCCGGAATTTCTCGAAAGCATACACTACGGATAATAATTCTTTTTCCGTCGTAGTGTAATGTGTTTGAGCATCCGTCATGGTCTTACTTTCATAGTGTATAGGCTGAAAATGTTTGGTCTTACGTTGCCCCAAGACTGCACCTACCGCATAATCACTAGCGTCGCACATAATTTCAAATGGTAGGTCCTAATTGGGGGCAACTAAAATCGGGGCTTCGGTTAAGTTTTTATTAAGTATATTAAATGCTTCAATACATTCTTTCGAAAAAACAAACGGGGTTTCTTTTTCAAGAAGATGGGTCATCGGCCAGGCGATTTTAGAAAAATCTTAGATAAATCGACGATAGAACCCGGCATGACCTAAAAAACTTTGAACACCTTTAACGGAAGTCGGATGAGGGAGTTTAGCTATAACATCAACTTTAGCTTTGTCGACCTCAATCCCGAACTTTGAAATTTTATGTCCTAGAACAATGCCTTGTTTTACCATAAAATGGCATTTCTCCCAATTTAGAACTAAGTTGGTGTCTTCGCACCGTTTTAGCATTTTGTCCAAATGGGAGAGGCATGAAGAGAAAGAATCCCCGAAGACCGAGAAATCGTCCATAAATACCTCCATTGTTTCCTCAATCATCTCGTGGAAAATTGCCATCATGCACCTTTGGAACGTGCCTGAAGCATTACATAAACCAAAAGGCATACGTCGGTAGGCAAACGTCCCATAAGGGCAAGTGAGGTGGTCTTATCTTGGTCTTTCGGGTCAATAGGTATTTGAAAATATCCGGAAAAACCATCTAGAAAACAATAGTATTCATTTCCGATGAGTCGTTCGAGCATTTGGTCCATAAAAGGCAACGGGAAATGATCTTTACGAGTCCCATCATTAAGCTTACGGTAATCTATAAAAACACGCCATCTGGTAACTAGTCTTGTAGGAATCAACTCATTATCTTCATTTTTGACTATGATCATACCACCCTTTTTAGGCACACAATGAATGGGGCTCACCCAAGGACTATCGGAGATAGGGTAAATCAATCCGACATCAAGGAGTTTGATAACTTCCTTTATGATAACCTCATGAATTTTTGGATTTACCCTTCTTTGATGTTGAATCGCCAGTTTGAAATCGTATTCCATTAAGATTTTATGAGTACAAAAACTATGGTCGATACCCTTTATGTCGGAGATCTTCCATGCGATGGCCCGTTTGTGTGACTTAAGAACTTTTAAAAGGGCGGCTTTTTCTTCATCTTTTAATTCCTTAGAAATTATGACGGGCAATTTATCGGTTCCTTCTAAAAACGTGTATTCAAGATGAGACGGTAAATCCTTGAGCTCAAGCTCGGGAGGATCATCGATAGAATATTTTATCGTTTCAATTTCCTCAAAATGAAGTTCCTTATGAGGGAGAAGAGATGATGGATCATTATTTAATAACTTCTCGAGTAGAAAAAGGTCTCCCTCCGGATCAAAGTCGGCATCATCAATTCCCGGTGGAATTGAATCATTTGTAAGACAAGCTTTGATTTCTTCCAAAATGAAGTCACCTCCTTCAAAAGGAGTGAGAGAGGGGAAAGAAGTAGAAAAGATAGGATCTAAAGACGGAGTGGGATTGCCACTTTTAGAACTATCCAAAAAATCGAGAACTTCTTGAGCATACTCCTCACATGAAACGTCGATGACATCGATTCGATTAACCAATTTGGCATTGGTGTAGGAGTATCTCGAAGTCTGACCAACTTTAAAGGTTATGGCTTCATCATCAACTCGAAGAGTTAATTCTTCACCATAAACATCAATCAAAGCATGTGTCGTCCTCAAAAAGGGTCTCCCAAGAATTAAGGAAACCCGAGGATCAACAACATTATCAACGACTACGAAGTCAGCCAAAAAATGGAACTTTCCTACTTTAACAAAGACATCTTCGGTAGTACCGGATGGACTAGTAGTCGATCGGTCTGCAAGTTCAAGAATCATTCGAGTAGGAGTAAGTTCGGGGAGTGAGAGTTTCTTCCATATGGAAAGAGGCATCAAGTTGATGCTTGCACCAAGATCAGCTAAGGCTAAGCATTTAACTATCTTTAGAAAATCACATGGAATAAGAAACTTGCCGGGGTCTCTAAGTTTTTCGGGCAACTTTTTTAGGATAACCGCTGAACAATTCTCATTCACCGATGTTTTGGCTGACTCAAACAATTTTTCTTTGTTATTAATGAGACTTTTAAACATTGAAGCAAATTTTGGCATATGTAGAAGAGCATCCGCGAAACTGAGCTCGAAGCGTAATTCCTAAAAAATTTCAACAAACTTCAAAGCTAGATTATCATCTTTTTCATGGAGCTTTTTCTTGTTAGATCTTGAAGGATAAGGTATAAATGATTTAGGCTTAGGAGCAATAATGGGCTCATCAAATGGAGCTTGAATTTGGACTACCAGAGGTTAGATGTTTTCGGTGCTCGGTTGCACCGTATCCTTTGTCACCTCGGGTTCCCGTTCCACCACCTTGGGAAGAGGAGAGAAAGGAGGTGGAATTGGGGGTCCATCATAATAAATACCGCTTCGGGTGGTGATTGGTTTCAAGTCACCTCTCGGGTTAGCAACGGTGTTGCTAGGAAGTGAACCCATACCCGAAGAAGAAGCGGTATTCATTTTGGAAAAAACTAGCCATCATATTCTTAAGCTCATTGGTTTGATTTGACATTGTAGCTTGCAGTTCATTCCTCATTTCATTCTTGAATGTATTATTTTGATTTTGCATTGTAGACTGCATTTCATTTCTTAATTCAGATTTTAAATTACTGATATGATTTCTCATGGCTTGCATACTAGCCTCATTCATTTTCTTAAATTTCTCCAAGTCACTCGAAGTAGTAACTTGAGTTTGAATCGGAGCTTGATAAGACGTATTTCCTTGATTGAAGTTATTTCCTCGATTCTGGTTAAACCCTTACTTTTGCACATTCGGTTGAGCAAAACCGGGTGGTCAAAACTGATTAGCTACACTCTGGAGACGATAACCGATATTTCCCTGATTGTAGTTCACTGCGGCTGCTGAAACATATCCTTGAATATTGTCTTGATATCCCGAAAAAATGTTGCCATCGATGGCAGGACACTATCGGTAAGAATGAGCACCGCTACAAGTAATACAAGATTCCTCAACAACTTTTACAGAAGCTGGAGCTGGGGTTACTTGATGTTGTTTAAACATCGCGGTCATGACACTAGTCACGTCACTGGCTACGGCACTGGCTATCTCTGAAGAATCAATATTACTTGCTTTCACTTGAGAAACAATCGATTTGTTTCTTGAATTACGAACTTTTGGTTTGTTTTCAATAATTTTCAATACATCTTGTGCACTTCTTTCCAAAAGATTGCCACCGGCGGCAGAATTCAAAGAATCTTGATCGGATGGGTTTGAACCATTGTAGAAGGTATCGAGTTGATGCAATTTGGTAAAACCATGATGTGGGCATACACGAAGAAGATCCTTGAAACGGTCACATGCCTCACTAAATGTTTCCTCAAACTTTTGTTGAAAATTTGAAATTTCATTCCGAAGATTTGTTGTTTTTGAGGGAGGAAGGAAATAGTTAATAAACTTGGACACAAGATCGTCCCAAGTGAGAATAGAACGAGAAGGTTCTTCGTCGAGCCAAATCTGGGTTGGACCATCGATAGAAAAAGGAAAAAGCATAAGCTTAATCGATGTCTCGGGCACATCTTTATACTTCAACGTAGAAGTAATCTTGTTAAAATATCAAATATGAGCATGAGGATCTTCTTTCTCAAAACCGAAGATTTGTTTTGAAGTTACAAGATTGATTAGACTATGCTTGAGCTCGAAATGCTCAGCGGGAATGGGTGGTACTACGATTGCCTCCGCATAACCCTCGGTGGGTGCACGGAGTAATTCCTCCATAGTACGTTGATCGGACATCGTAACTATGGGAGTCTCTACAAGAGAAAACGATTCGATTCTTTGTTTAGAATGTCTACGATTATGACGTTTCGGAATCGTAGAAGTAAGATTCGTAGAAGGTTCACCAACGAATTTTGAAGAAGAGCGAGTTTGCATACACTAAGAACAAAATAAGAGAAAATAAAAAAGAAAAATATTTTTGTAACTGATAATCAATCAAGTGTAAGGAAGCTCTTTAGAAAACGCACAAAGAAGCGGAGGAACGGGTAAGCGCGAAGCATTTTAAAAACCTTCTCATTTCGGGTCGAAGTTCGTAGGATCAACCCTCCTCAAACCTCTCTTAAAGTTTGTAATCTAAAGGTGAGCCTATTTCACAAGTGACACAACAGTTGTTTTACAATTTTTTTGGTTTTTTTAAATACTTTAGGAAAAGTATTTTTGGTTTTTTTTAATAAATCTACAAAAATAAATCGAGAAAAATAAAATATTTTTGTATTATTTTAAGTTTTATATAAAGGAAAATAATAAAATGATAACTTCACGAGGAAGGGTCTTCAAAACACTAATCTTCAAGCTTCAACGCGATATTCGATACACACTTCCCCAACAGCGGCGCCAAAAATTGATTCTTCCCGATATACATATATAAAGATAATATCAATAATAGTATAGTAATAAGTATTCCGTAAGGATTTAAGAAGATTACTTTTATCCAAAGTAAAATTCAAAACATTTCGAGTCGTATCCCGACGAAGCGTGAATTGAGAATCGGTTAAGTTCGTGATCGCGTTATTTGAATGATTTCAAGGATTTTGATTTTTGATTCTATTTCTACTTATGAAAATGCAAAAACAATTAAAAGCATGCAAACAAATAAGCCAATTAAGATTTAAACCTAAAAAGGATAACGGAAATCCTAAAAAGCGACTAAATAAGCAAGCAAATCAAATTTTAACCCTACAAACTCAAATTTAATTTCTAAAAATCCTAAATGATTAAAAATAATTTTAGAAAAAAGAATTTTTTTTTATTTTGATTTTATTTTTTATGAATTAAAACTATTTAAATCTAGAAAAGTGATTAAAAATATTAAACTAATTATAAAAAATTTGGAAAATTTATTGAAAATACTTTTAACTATGACTAAGATAATGGTGAAAAGAAAAATTAGATAAGCCCTTTTAATAAGCTGCTAATAAGCTGAATAAGCTAAAAGGCATAAACTGAAAATGTATTTAAATAATTAATAGTGCAAGGTAATAACAGAAAAGTCCCAAGGGCGAGTTAGCAGTGGAGGTGTGTGTTAAAGCATTGGGGGTTAAGGTTGAGGTCCTGGGTTTGACCCTAGAGCTTCCATATACTCCTAATGTTTTTATTTTTGAAAATTTCTTTTTGGAAAAGCTTTATACTACTAAAATAAGAACTTTTTGTAAAATGACTTTTTCTGAAAATGACAAATAAGCTAGAAAAAGCTAGCTTTAAGTTGACAGTTTTGGCTAAAACTAACAAATGACTAATAAGCTAAGCTGTTTGGATTACTTTGGACACAATAAGCAAAAGGAAAGACTAAAAAGTTAAAACAGACCAAGTACTACACCTAATAAGCACCTAGGATTAGACATAAGCTAATTAGATAAGTAGAAAAGCACTAGAAAGCTTAAAAGGATAACAGACAATAAAAGGCAGACTCTAAGGAAAATTAGCCAACTTTGAGCTAGCTTTGAGACCGAATAAGCACTAGGTAATGACTTTAAGCTGAAAATAGATAAACTTTAACATCCAAGGATCACATAAATTCTAGTTTTAAGAAAATTGTTTTAGAAGTAAGCAAAAAAAAGACTTTGAAAAGTGACAGATTAACTAAACTATGTTTTTGGATTTTTTCAAGTTTTTGTAAAAGACTAAAAGAGTTATTGCTGTCCTAAATTTAAGCTAGTCAAAGATGTTTAAAATCCAAAATAAGCTCAAACAGATTGAGCTTGATACCTAATGAGATTATGCAATGAAAATCAAAACCTAAAACAACCTCTAACTGACCTAGATTTGAGATCTAAAAACTGACTTTTAAAGCGTTTTTAAAGAAAACTTAAAACTTGAAATTAGACAAATTTTTACCAAAACTTAAGAGACAAGAGCATATTTATTTCTACTGCATTATGAGACTCAAACAAGCATGACAACAACATAGAATTGCTGCTAACCAAGATATAATCAAATAAGCTGCAATATTAAACTAGGACACCACAGTTTTAAACCATAAAGAGCTTACACCTAAAACTTGGGTTTTAAACCTTTAAAACTTAAATAAACTTAATTTTAAGCTTAGTTTTGGCTTATCTATATTGCCCAAAAGGTAAATAGCAAACCAGCAGTACTAACTCAAGTTAGTGCTGCTAGTGCCAAACACCCCTTAAGTTTTAGGTAAATCATATTTAAGCTCAACCAGTTTTAATTAAGCTGTAAAAACTTAAAACAGATTTAGATCTAAAGATATTAAGTCCAAATAATCAAAACTTATCCACAAATAAGCAGTGATTAATCAGCTAGAACAACTAACATATTTTTGGGTGTGTGATAAGGACAATTAAGCATAAACTTTGGAAGAATTAGCAACAGATAATAAGCTACACTAATATGCTACTTTTTTTGATTTTCTTAACATATATAATCAAACCACATGAAACTAAAATCAGACTATGAAATGCTATAAACTAAATGCAATAAGCTATATGAGAACAGATTAAGCACAATTAAACATCAATAAGCAAGCAATAAGCACAGAATAAGCAGCAATAGGTAAAACAGGAATTAAACTTTAAAAAGAGAAAAATGAAAGTACCTTGATCCTAGCCAAACAAGGATCATAAATGCTTAAATGAGCTTGTCTACAAGCTCCAGCTTATCATAGATAAGCTGGTAAGGTCCATAAGCCCTTCCCTTTTTAGCTTATCTTCCAAATCAAGTTGAGGTAAGTTTGAGGGAGATTTGAGGTGAATTACAATTTCAGTTAAGCTTTTGAAGGCTTAACTGAATGTAAGCTAGCTTATAAAGTAACAAAGAGCTTATTTTGAGCTTATTAAGTATATTCAAAACACATGCTTAACATAATTTCATAAAGTAACAACAGAATTAAAAGGCACAAATTAAATAAACTAATGCTTTTATTAATATTGAAATCGTTTACAAGCTTTTTAAAGGAAGAAATACATTAAAACTGAACAATAAGCTAAAATTAAGCTAGCAAGACTAAAATAAGCTAAAACTAGACGACCTTTTTGTGTGTGAGGAGCTCTTCTTATATAGTGCTCAGAGGAAGGATCCAGAACCCTAGGAGCGTGTAAGCCTTCAATCCTAGCCTTCTAATCTTGTCCAATCCCCAAGCAATCATTTAGAGCCCTTGGATCATGTGCCACGTCCATCCACCAATCAACACATGTAGGATTGCCAGCGTGGCCTGCCAAAAACGTCACTGCGTGCGTCAGGTGTCAGGCTTCTAGAAGCATATGAGAGGGCATGGGAGTGTGGATTTTTACCCTGATGTTGTTGATGTGAAAGAGGGGGATGGAAAGGGATAATGAACAGTAATTTGACCAAGATTATAAGTTTAATGTAACACCCCCAAAATCAGGTAGCAGCGGAATAGTAACATTGGGGTGCTACTTCAAGTACAACAAACAAGATATAGGAAACGACCAAGAATGGACGTTTTAAGATAATATTTCATTTATAGCAAAATATCAGAGTTAATACATTAGGTCCCATAAGTTTTTTTTTGATGTCATAAACATCCAACATACATTTAAACAAAATCTCAAAAGATGACTTAAGTTTTATGAAAGACAAAAGTTGCATATAATTTAGATAAAACACAGAATCCGTCTTCATTGATATCCGCCACGGCTCCCCTTCAGTCTTCATACCCTAGGACCTGAAATTTACATGCTAAAAGTCAACACAAAGGTTGAGTGAAATCATAGGTTTGTTGGTAAATTGGTGGACCACAAGATCGATGTAATAATAGACTCTAAAACACATTTAGTAGTCCAAAACGTTTATTATTGCACTAAGCTCATGAACCCGAAGCCTTAACTAGTTTGTGCCCCAAATGTATAGGATGCTTGCCAACAACCTAAAAGTATTCTCAATGTTAAATGCACCATGGTCAACTTGTGACCAGAAATTCCAGGTGGGGATTGTCAGTCCCGATAGATCTATCCACAACACTCGCGCTCACTACAATAGCAATTGACGGTTCATGATATAGTAGGGACTTAATTGGCAATAGTGGTAACTTAGGCAATAATATTCAGGCAGTAATCTGGATAGCATACAGTTTAAAACACTTTGAAAACACTTAGAAAAACACTTGTGTCCAATAGTAAAATAAGCAATGTAATTCACCCCTTAGAGTTTGTAAAACAATTAAGTAGTAAAAAGGGGGCTATGAACTCACCTTGAGTACTGATAGTCCAATAATCACAGATAAAATGTCACGCAAAACGTTTGATGCAACCTATTTAAATTAAGGTCGTATAAGTACCGAGTACTTCAATTTATAACATTCAATATAATCTTATAGTAGTTACGTCGTGCTATCGTTCGGGCTATCATAATTAAAGAGGTCATGACATGACGTTCGAGGAGTTAGGATACTTTAAATCGTAAATCCAACAACATCGTCGATACGCCATCCGAAGAGGCCTCATTATGAAACTCCCTAGTAATATAGCACTTTGATAACCACTCAATATTCTATATAGCATAATCACCGACTAATCGTTTTAGTAAAATAATATTTATAAAGTGAAAACGTTTATAAATATACTTTTCGTAAAAATGACCTAATTTGGTCGTTTTAAGCCCGTTGCTCGCGTTTCTTACGTCCACGTCTTCGTAGTAAGACGAGCGATCAAAATATTACATTTTCAAGTTTTTAAGATTCTGTGATGAATAGTAAAATTACTGTTCATAACAGCTCGTTTGTCGTTTTAGGCTTTAATTGGCGTAAACTTGTAATCGTAATAACTTATTCGTTTTAATCCCGATTTCAGTGATTCCTTCGAGTACGTTTTTGTTATTAAAAGAGGTATTATATTTTATAAAGATAAATTCACTGATGAATAGTGATTTTTACTGTTCATAGTTTATAAAATTACTTTTATAAACTTTAATTATCGAAAATGTCGTAATTTACTCGTTATAGTTCCGTTCTTAACGATTCTTGCGTGTACGATCTCGTAATCAAAAGTTATATCATATTTTAGATGTTTTAAAATAAAAGTTGCTGTAATGAATAGTAACTTTTTATAAAAATAGTTTTATAAAAGTATTTATAGTCGTAAACTCGTTTTTAACGTATCTTTTTCGTTATAGATCGGTTTTTCGAGTTTCTTATCATTATGGAATCGTCATGAGGCATATTATTATTATATTATATCAAAACCTACTGTCCAAATTCGAATTACCACAGCCCATAAGTATTTAAGTGTATAACTTTATAAAAACTTGTTTTTATGTATTAATTAAGTTAGTAGTTTACTATAAAAACTCTTAAAAACTCATTTGACACTTGTGGTACTTATAATAAAGTCCAATATCATCCCTAGTCCTTATAATTTCATTGTAACAAGTTCAACCCTTTTACTTTCATTATTTTCACATGTGAAGATTAAGAAACCTTATAAAACCCTAATTTAACCTAAACATGTTTATACTTAATCCATAGGTTAACATACTTTTATTTTTACTTTTCCATGATATATAGGATCACATGACATAAGAATAAGTGCATATAATCATAAACATAAATAATAACTCATTTTACATATTAGAAAGTCCTTAGTGGTGATTATGGCTATATTTAAACAAGTAACACATAAAAACATAAGAAATAAAAGTTATAAAAGATAATTAGAAAACCTTAGTGATCGATTTTATAGAAAGTAAAATGAATGCTAAACCCGATGTTTAACTGAAATCCAAGCTTTCAAAAGCTTATAACCCTAGATTAGGTTACCAACACCCCAAATAATTACTTTATTCTACTTAATACTTGCCAATAGGTGGTCCAATGTCTTGAATATGACTTAAATACAACTTATCATGTGATGTATAAAAGATAGAATGAGATTGTCTAAAAGTTTAGAAATGAAAAGTTAATTGTGATGGGATAAATGAGCCGGGTATATTGGGGTGTAAAAGATGATAAAGAAAATGAAATTTTGCATGTAAGAGTTTATGGCAAAGATTACTTAATCATGCCGAGGGTCTTTAAGAAAAAATATTACTCCTCAACTAACCATGGTTACTTTCTAACCCTAGGTTAAGTTTAACATAACAAGTTGATAAAGGTGTAAGAGATCTTTTATTAAATATCTAGATATTATGTAAAGTTTGAAAAGTCTTGGGTCTATCTTATAAATTTCGGCATAATGCATATATATGTGATGTTATATTTATTATTTTGAGTATTGGGTATAATCGAAGTTGTAATCGTTTAAGGCTAAGATAGGTTTTTAGAACATACCCGGGAAATGCTAAACGATTTTATCGTGAAACGTAAGCATTAACGTAAGTCCAAATAAAATAAGATGAACAAAGTAATTAATTATCCTCATAATAATCATATAACACTACCTTGCTTGATGTAAACATTTAATTGTACAAATTGCCCTTTTACATTGTATGAATCATTTTTCATCTAACGCTATTTGAGCTTAACGATTAAAATTAAAAGTGAACGCGTACGAGAAAAAAAATAAATAGTGAAATTAAATAGTATTGTAAATGACCTGAAAATACGGAATGTTACAATTAATAAGCAAATCTAACTAATAAGCAATTATTGAACTAAATATTAAAGTACATAAGAATCTAAATGAAAACTTACTTTAGCTTCAGCTAAACAGAAGCACAAACTTAATAAATAGCTACAAGCTCTAGCTTATCCTTATTGGATAAGCTAGTAAAGTCCATAGAAGCTCTTCCCAAGCTAGCTTCTCTTCCAAGGTCCATTATCAATTAAGCAAAGGTTTATTAAACTGATTTTATGATTAAGGTAAGATTAAGCTCAATTACTAGCTTATAGACTAGTAAGAGCTAAATAGAGCTTATAGGAGCTTATGAGCATTTAGCTTAACAATTGAGGAAAAATGAAAGTTTATAGGTGAAAAAGAGAGAGCTTATGACAAATGTAAAAACTGAATTTCATTCACTAAAAACTTTGATTACATTACTTGAAAAGGAAATTGCAAAACATTTAGAGAAAATTACATTAAGCTAAAAAGGAAATTTAAGCTACCCTAAAAGCTACTAACTACATGTCGTGTGTGTGTGATAGTGAGGGCTATTTATAGCCAGTTGATGAAGATTCTAGGCCTCCCTTGCATCACACGCTCCTTTTGATCTTGCCCGTACAAATTTCCAATCATTGGATCATGATTTTGAGCCGTTGGATCATGATCTATTTCCCACGGATTGCCAAGCTGTCATTCCTTTGATGTGACAGCTTGTGCTTGTTTTGTGAGTGATAATAGAGTAAAACCCACCTCTCCTTGTGCTTTCTTCATAGCCACGTGGCCTTCTAGCTTGAGTGAACCAATTAGAGCTCTTGATATGACGTTTTTGACCCTGCCATCTTGTTGTCGATCTCATGAATTGTCTATTACACCCCTTAATTTGTGTTTGCCCCTTGTTTTGACTGTGGTAAGTGTTGGAGAAGGAGGGTGAATAGTAACCCATGGTTGGCGCCATTTTCAACTGAAAAGGGTTAAAACAGATTTGAACTTTGGGGTAATGGCACTTTCAGTCCCTGTGGTTGTTTAACCCAAGTATTGTGTAAAAGAACTTTTATAAATGGCATAAATGGTCCTTGTGGTTTTATAAAAAGGGTATTGGGCTAGGGTTTTGGGCTTTAGGGCTAAGATTTTGGATCCGGGTAAGGTTTTTAGGGTTTAAGGCCCATTAAGACTTCAAGGGCTATTTGTGTAACTTTTGGAAATCTTGAGGGACTAAAATGGTACTTTGGGTTTTTGTCCTTTTTGTGAGTTGACTTTGTTTGACCAGGGTTTGACTTTCTTTGACTAAGACTTGACCATAGTTGACTTTTCTTGGCTTCGGCTTTGAATCTTTGGCTTCTCTTGTGCTCTTCCGTTTCTCGTGTCCGTGTTTGCCCGATTTTGACTGTTTTCCCGCCCTTGTGGATTTTGGATATATCCGTACCTGCATAAACACAAAACAACCCAAACAAGTATATCTTTTTTGCCATTTTAGTCTGTCTTGGGGTCCATTTAGTGTCATATTTTGGTATAAACAGATATTGTATTTTACACTTACAAGTACACTCAGTGCATGTGAAATATATAAAAGTGTATCAACTATATTAGGAGGAGCAAGGTAGTATTAAGACTTTTACCCCATGATATCGTTTCTACACAAATCACGTTTTCCCTATACATATCAACAGCGATACAAACAAAAGCTGATTTCAAGACCTAACGTGCACAATCCTCAACAAGAGACATAGGAACTAGACCCAAGAAAGTAAAGGGGGTGATTGCCTTTAGTAGCACCACTAAGATCTACCATTCTATTGTTTTATACACTCTAAATTAAAGCACAATAGGAACATAGCCTAACATGTTAATTAAGCAAGAACATAGATTGAATCAATCAACACATAGACATATTGAAATGATTAAATAAACCTATTAAGATTAAACAATAAAGCGTGATTAAAAACTGAGTTGGAGGAAGTACAATAGGGTTTTTAGGCCCTAAAACGTCCCTAAACATTGCGAAACGAACGAGGGTTCAGTACCCTCTTTTATCTAAAGTTACAACACTTAAAACCGTAAATTCGTTTTTATACATATATAGGAAAGAAGTCATTGTGACGGCGTCGCGTTTTAGTCTGTGACTCGTCATGAGCGTAATATTCTAGATAAATGGGATTGTGTCAGTACTCTACGTCGTCATGGAATCATGTGATGCCGTCTTGGTTTCTTTGTGATGGCGTCACGTTGAATGGTGAACTACCCCCGTCTCCAGCTGCTGATGGCATTATCTTGAGTGATGTTGGTGTAATGTCCGTAGTCTTGTCCGTACTTCTTCGAATGATCCCCAAGTCACGCGGCAATTCTTCCAAATGCCATCCAAATGAGAACTAATAATACCTGAAAAGGAACGATTAAGTACCTAATTTGGGCATAAATGCAACATTTAGAAGGTTAAATTACCTAAAAAGTGTATAAAATACACCTCATAAATTCTACCACCTTGAATCGCCATTACATGTGGTGAACAGCATTTTTAGGTAAAACATTTCTCATAATCAATAAGGCAGAGCATGTATGTCACAATTGTCCTTCCTCATGTTATGCATATTGTGTTTTTTATAAGATATCGATAAGGTAACTTATTTAAGTGAGATTATTCCAACAAAGTTAACTAAATGAGGTCATGATTAACTAACACTAACAACTTGTGGGAGCACAAAACCAACGTACTTCTAGTTGCTCCACATAACCCTTTCATCTTAGTACAATTACTAACTAATTTTCCCCTTTTGTTTGGATATAGCCAAACCGCTCCACTCCAGCTTGTTTATCAAACATGGATTTAACTCCTGAAGCATTCATAAGGAAGAGGAATTGTCGAGTTGTCCATAGTAGTTCAAGAGTCATACGACTGAGCTCAAAGCAAGCAACCGCATAATGAGCATTATAACCAGCATTCCACTGCGCAAAACTTAGCAGTAGAATCGGCAGGTAGAGCAGGGGGAATAGGTTGTTCAATGACAGACAGTTTATTTTCAACTCTCAAGACCATCTTAGGTGAATGAAACCAATCATTGAAATTTGAACCAGAAAGTTTTTCTCTTTCAAACATCGACCGAATGCCGAAAGTTTTAAGTTTAGACATTAGTCCATCTACAAGAAATATATAAGTTCAGAAAGACAGTATTTCGATAAAAACTCCTTGAAGAAAATTAACTACCCAGTTTAATAACTAACCAATAAATTTTCTAAGGTCTAGATCCAACTTGACATATCACCATCACATCATTGTAATCTGCTAGCAATGGTGTGTACAAAAGTAATTGACGACCAATAATTTACAATCGTGCAAATCCTAAAACATTATAGGACTTACCTTATTACTTAATTTGCTAGTAAGCAATTTTTTAAATTCCCATTCTATGCCTTTAGCATAAGTCTCACTAGCTTACCCCAATTAATCGTTTGTGTAAAGTAGTGGTTAGGTTTGTTTGGGGTGGTGTTTTCGTGTGGTAGTGTTTGTCGATTTTAACCAATCAAGAACAGTTGTTAAGTAACCACCAACGTCTCACGAAAAGCGTATAATCACCTTCGGGTTGCAATCTACATTCACTCACAAGATGTAAAAGGCAATGCAAGTGTTTTTTACAAATTTGAATGACAACAAACTATTTAAAAAGGGGTATTTTTATTTGACGTGGCAAATATGTACGAAGAAGCATGCATACATCTTCGTATCATAAATTTCAATAAAAACTTTACTCAATTAAGTTATTTATTACGGTATCACATATTTTTCTATACATCTCATGTATAAATAGTGTTACCTTTAAAATTTGACGATTCAACGTGTATTCAAATCTTAAAAATTCTTATTTTATCGCGGAAAAATATTAAAGAATGATTAAAAACCATTCAAATCCTAGACCATTCGCGTTTCCTAAATAATTGGCAAGATATAAGGGATTTATAGAGTATATAAACCTCAAACCCTTGGTGACATGCCTTGCAAATAAATAGTACTTTTTCAAATTTCGTCATTGATAAAATTCAATCTTTAATTTAAAATACATTATAACCTATTAAATTACAAGTCCCGACGTGGGAAGTTAAGGTATGCGCCCTAACATTCTTGTTAACCACACCCGAGTGACTTATAAGACTTCGCAATTAATAGTTTATAATATATCTTATTTCATAATTATTAGTCATGCTTATACTTTATTTTTCGAAAAAACCCTTTTGTTTTCTAACGAGTCAAAAACTTCTAAAAACAAATAAAAATAAACTACTAATACACATAACATTTATTTAAAAACACTTAACAATTAACACATGCGAATATTAACGATGATTATGTTTATCAAATAATTAAACTATGTGTATATTCATATAAGGCTCATTCTTCTAATGAATCGGTCCACATTCATTGATATAATCGAATGCTTAAGCCATATATAAATATGCACCACATAGTACATAAATGCTGATAGAAATTATCAGTCGACTTCAGCATCGCCCCCTATTGGTGATATAAATAAGAAGATTACAAGACATAGCATAGGATCTTCCCTAGCTTTTGTAGTAAACACAGACCTGTAGCCTTACTGAGCGTGGATCTACCGATAAAAATATCAATTTTTATTTTGACATACGATGAATATTTTACAAAATATTTTTAGTAAATGTGTCAAAGGGACTTAAAAATGCAAACGAAGTACAAAAAAATTAGATCTTTTTGATGTACAATCTGAAAAAAAAACTAAAAAAAAAACCCCATCAATTATTATGGTTTGTAATCATCGACTTTGCAATGTCTAAACAATTAACAATTACAATATACCCAAAACAAATCAATATCAATCCTATATAAACTTGCATGTGTTTATCACGGATAACAAATTAACTATTAATTAAAACTCGATCAATTAACAAATTAAACTATCGAATTTAACATATAAAATTTCTTTGTCTGAATGATTTTATCCAATATAAAGATCCAATCTTTTATAAGTATAAAACGCCCAAAGGGCTTAAAAAGTTAACCAAGAACCTTAATTTGTCAATTTTTTACTTCTGTGTGATTACAATTCTATATGATGGCTCGTGATGCCACTGTTAGGATTTTAACAACCATTGACCAATTGAAATCACGAGTGCGCAGCGGAAAACATATAAACACGTATAGAATACATAATTAACAAATGATCAAGAACATGTACCTTTTAGCAATTAACGAACACCGTTCTTGAATATACGCGTGTGTATAATAGATATAACCACACAAAACCACCCAAGATCTAAAGGTAGATCTCTCTACTTCGACAACACACAATACGTTCCGTACAAACAATTAAGTATGCTAGTACTAGTAGTGGATAAATGCAAACAAACGCCTTCGACATCTCGCATCAAACAACACTAAAACCCTAAAGGTTGTTTTTGAGATCGATCGACTCTCGAATCAATCAACACGAAAACCCTAAAGGGTTGTTTGGATCGATCGAACACAAACCGAAAACCCTTTGGGGTTTTAGGGTTATAGAACCGGTCGACCAAGAGAGAGAGAGAGCAAAAGAGATTTAGAGATTAGTTTTCAAGTAGTGTGAAACAATGAATCCCAAGATCTCTTTATATAGCCTCTAAAAACTTAGCTTGCAAGTTAGGTAATCCCAATCCTAGTGGGATTGTTATTTCGACCGGCCCAAGGAAGGAGGGATTGATCCCGCAATTTTTTTTCTTCATTATTGAATATTAGTCATTTATTTAACTATTAACGACTAATATTACTTTCCGTTAAATACACATTATTATTTAACGCTCATTAAACTTTATTACTTAAATATATTACATTAAATATATTTATTATTAATTGTTTTACGTATTAACGCATGCATTCCCGTAGGCTCGAATAAATTCCCGGACATATATTATTTTACGTGAACATATTCCAACAAGTATGTCCCAAATACTTTATAAAGTAGTAAATATATGTTCTTCAAAAGTAAAACGTCTAAATTATTAATATTATAAATGGGTAGCACTATTGTGTTTTAAATTTTAGCAATAAATTTGTGATCATAAGTTTAGTGAGTTTTTATTATAAGCAATTCTATGAAAGGCGGTTACTATATTATTTTAATAAGACTTAAATTTTCAGATTTTACATTAATTTTTTAATTTTTTCCTTTATAGTAATGTTTTTTGTCTTAATGTTTTAAGACTTCTATTTTGGAAAGGTCCCAAATGCTTTATAATGTAATATAGATATAAGTATTTTGATCATGATCTTAAAATCTTACGATTTTATGATACTACAAAGCAAAAACGATATCGTTCTTACGTATGATCTTTGCGATATAGGATTCTGGTCTAATCAACTGGGCTAGCTCAGTTGGCCACCAAGATTCTTTAGGGGCTTGGGAGGGGATGTTTGGCTAGGGGAGGTCTCGAGTTCGAGTCTCACCCGGGACTTTTACCCCTTAAGGCGGAATATGAGGAAGTATAAGCGGGTTCAGAGTACAGCATACTGCTTAATTGGATGTCACTGCTCGACCTGAACCACTAACAACTAATAAGCCGTTCTAAAAAAAAGATCTTGTTCGATCCAATCTTACTTTTCTTGAACCACGGTTAAAAAACTATTGTATAATTTATGTATTAAGTTTTGTATAACATGTAAAAAGAGGTTAATTGTATTAGAGTTTTCATAATTATAATTTTAACCTACATTTTCATAACATATGATATACTCCCTCCGTCTCATAATTATTTATCTACAGACAAAAAAAATACAGTATTAAAAATCATTATCACAACTTTTTTATTCTTACTCTTTGCAAAATAACAATTTTACTCTTAACCAATAAATTATAATTTATTTAAAGTTTATAATTATTATCTCAAGTGAAAGTGAGATAGTAAACTTAATCTAACTTTTTCATCTATTTTTAAAAATGAATAATTAATTTGAGACAACCGAAATATAAAATACAATTTTAAAATGAAGGTAGTAATAATAATGTGTAATTTTGCATACAACATCTATTAAAAAATAATAGTATAGTATGATTTTAAATCTTGATATGATCTTATCATGATTTTACAAAAACGAAAATGATCATATGTGATTCCGATCTTAAAACATTTCTAGCTCAGTTGGTCATCAAGATTCTTTAGGGGCTTGGGGAGGGGATGTTTGGCTAGGAGAGGTTTCAAGTCCGAGTCCCACCCGAGACTTTTACCCCTTCAGGCGGAATATGAGGAAGTACAGGCGGGTTCAGAGTACAACATACTGCCCAATTGGATGTCACTGCTTGACCTGAACCACTAACAACTAACAAGCCGTTCTAAAAAAAAATTATGTTTTACCCAAATTTTAAGCAAAAAGCAAATATAGGTTATGACGTATTAGGTCACAAGTCCACAACAAGCCTTTCGTTTTAGAAAAAGTAAACATGATTTGACAATGACATAAATATCCACTTTTATTATATTTCTTGCACTAATATTACTTCTTTTATTGAATGGAATCACGATACTAGATGAGCAAAAAACATGATAATATAATCACTCAGTAGATGTCTATAGTTTAAACCGATGGTAATAGTTACCGCAAACATGATCGTAAACTCAGCTTCATGTCAAATTCTCTCTTCCTAATCAACATCACTATCAACAGTTAAACTCCAATAAAACGTATTAGGACCTGCCTAGTCTCAAGTTATGCCTATCATCTTAAATAAGAGTTAAGGCAAGCATTAAAAAAAACTATTTTTATACATCCATCCAGGTTGAGAATATAGTTTATTTTAGTTTATTTCACAACAAAACTTATGCAAACATTTATATTCAAATTGAAACTCATATCTTAATTCTCACAATAAATCAATATAAGTGAACATTAACATAAAGTTTCATCCACAATTCAAAAGATGAAAATAAATTTTCGTTATGAATATAATGAGATGATTTGCACACTCGATTTTTTTTTATTTTGCACGCTCTAATATATACAAATAATTAACGCAAGATCTACACTATTTAAACATTTGCACAAATATATATACTTGTCACTTTAGAGTATTTTTTTTTCATGAAAAGTATGTCATATATTGCATACCCCACACTATTTTGTCCAAAAAAACATCATGGTGTTTCTTAAGTAAAACGTTTTGCCCATGTGTATTGTTTTGGAATTTTGCTAGAACCACAAAATGTTTACAAAAGAATATCCACAAAATGATGTTGGCTATGTGTGATTGGTGTTTTTTGCTTTATTTTCTCTTTGTTCTCTTTGATTAAACCAATCACACATAGCCAACATCATTTTGTGGATATTCTTTTGTATAAATTTTGTGGTTCTAGCAAAACTCATTGTTTTGGTTCATTAAAAATAATGTCATGTTATCAACACAAATAAATATTTGTAAATTATTACCTTCGTCGTCTGAAAATTATTATTTATAAATAATAGATACACAGTTTAAAAAAATGCATAATTACTGTTTTGATTTTTATGAAATACAAAAAAATGACAATTTTACTTTTTGATAATTAATTAGTTTCATACTTTTACTTTTGTAAATATTAATTTAGATAAAGATAATATAGTAAACTTAAATAAATTAAATTTTTATTTTTAATAATAAACAATTATTTTATGATATACAAAAAAAAGTATGCAAAATAAAATTGTGACGGAGGTAGCAGTTTATTACAATACTGTGAAACGTCTAATTTTTTAATTGGGGGGCCAAAACGTAATTACCACGTACTTAAATATTTAGTAGTTCGAATTTGACTTTTCATATTTAATCACCAACCACATTTATATCACCAAAAATTTGCATTACCTATAACAAAAAAATTATTAATTAGTCCATATCTCGAGTTTTATAACTTCAAAACAACAATGATGTAACGCTAGTATTTATATCTCACATCCGTGAACAAAATTTGCAAGCTTTCATTACTCTCTCTTTGGCAAATTTATCAACATGGCTTCTGCTCATATTTCTATCTCGAGAATCAATCTAAGCCTTCGATCAATCTCGCCAAGATTATCAAGTAAGCGTCGATACACGACCGTTGCCCGTGTGACCCAAAACCAGTCTTACTGGGAGTCGATACAGTCTGATATCGACTCCCATTTGAAAAAAGCAATACCAATCCGTGAGCCTCTAATCGTCTTTGAGCCAATGCACCATTTAACATTCTCACCACCAAGAACGAGTGGCTCTGCAATTTTTTGATTTTTTTTTTTTTTTTTTTTTTTTTTTTTTTTTTTTTTTTTGTTGTGTTGCCCTGCCTGTGAGTTTATAGTCGCAACAGAGCTGACGCTAATTTAGCACGTTTCAGCTATTCATCTCATGCACGCAGATATGTACGTGCATGAGAATATGTTGCTAAGTGACAGGGTTGAACCCCAACCTGCAATCCCACACAAGTCTGGCCCGAAAATCGAGCTTATGACTGGTGATGGGATTATGCCATTTGGGTTTGAGTTACTAGCTGGGTCTATGGACCCAGCTAGTAACAACGCTGACAAAATATTAAGAGTAATAATTGAGATCTCGAGAGCTATATCTCGAGGCAATGATTAGTGATGACGATTACGAAGCCAATATCGACCAATCTGAGTGGTCAACAAATACATCGGCTCCACGAAAGTGGAGCCGCGTGTGGAGCAATACTAGGAGGTGGGAGCGAGGAGGAGATCGAAAGGCTAAAAAAGTTCGGACTATATGCAGGCAAAATACAAGGACTACTAAACAAATGGTAAAAAAGAAGAAAAAGGTAAAAAAAGAATGAGAAAATCAATAACATTGTAAGAAAAAGGAAACCAAAAACAAAAAAAAAAAAAAGTTAAAATCGAAATTTGTTTTTAATAATTGAGAAATGGAGACTTATGGCTTGAAGAGTTGGAACGATTTTGACAGTTAAAAAAATTGAGCAAATTGCTAACATTGTGACTGGTGAAAGTAGATAAAATTTTCTTATGTTGGAAATTCATAGATGTGTCGTGTTAACATGATTTATATTTGCGTGAAATGATGTATTAATATGCTTTGGCATGAAAGTAAGAATTTACTTATTTACTAGTTACTCTACTTTATTATATATACATGTTTTAGTTAACACTTCACTCCGCAACGTAAGGATCTGGGTAGACATAAAAAAAGAACTTTTAGCAAGTTTTAGATAGTAGGGATCTCACGCTGGGCGTATCGGTTATCTGTGGAAGTGGCACCTGAAGACCCTCAAATACCGATGAGCATCAATACGTGGTTACAGTGATTACACATTCACGGGTGAGAAGATTCAAAAAAGCCTCACAATGGTGAGGCAGTCACCGTTTGGTTTATGTGTATAGTTATAATATATTATTTATTTTGTTTATGAATATGTTTGAGGTATTTTGCGGCGGTATATCGGTAAAAATGAATATTTAATTTAAGTTTTGATCAGTGAAGATGGTTTGATTGATAATGGTGAATTGTGATCGAGAAGACTTAATGTGATGTTTAACTCTGATTTACGCTAAGTGTGTGTTCGAAAAAGAGGGTTCTTCCGGTGACTGATAAAGGCAACCTCAATGTATTTAAGTGTACGTGAGAACTTTGGTTTTGATCTTTTAACTTGAAAAGATATTGTGATTGGAGATGAAACTCGATCGTTGTTTGTGAATGAGCTAACTTATAAAATATTTATTTTAAAAAGGTCGATAGAAATTACGCCGAAACTTGTCATAATCGTAATCGCCTTCAAGACACATTAATTTTGAAATAATTTCGTATGCATGCGGAATGTGTAAAAAACATATGAATTAAACCTAATGTCAACTTTCATTTGGATTTGAGTATCTGATATCGTGTACCTTGAAAACAAAAAAAGTCTTTGCTTCATTCATATCTGGTCGTAAGATATAAATTATTTCAACTGTTTTTTAAATTTTCTCTACACGCCTAGTTACAAATTTAAGTTGTAATTAATCAGTAATAACTACGAGTATTTCAAAGAGATATACCTCACTCACGTTCGTGAAATTCGTGGGTATTTCAAAGATATTAAAAACTAGATAACACTTAAAAAAACATAAGTATAAAACACACGTACAAACCAAACAGAGTAATACCCTTAGCGGTGGCACGTGTCATGCTAAAAAATCAATTAGTTTCTTTCTTTATGACAACCTAAATATTGAATCTTTAAACACATATATCATCTATCAACAGAAATATCAAGTGCAATACCCGCATGTTGCACGGGTACGCCATTTATTTGACGACGCTTGAATAAGCTATGAAGCATTTATATATAAAGATAGATGACATAATATATAAAAAGATTTGAACCAATCTTTCTAAAGCTATAAGATACAACCGAAGTTAAGATGTATATTTGCGTTGCTCCACTAACATCCGTAAAACTTATACTCGGGAGTACTTATATAATTTGAAGAACATATATTCTATTTCATTTGACTAATATTTCATAGTAACATAAGGGTTTACATTATATGAGAAAATCAAGATTTTGTAGATGATTTGCATAATCATCTTCTTCGTGTTTAGCGTGAATTGACATACATAATAATAGGCTATTTTCATGAAAAATAAATTAATAAATAACATCCAATGAGCAAATCAATCCAATGTAGATTAAATGGTACATGGATATATATGCTTTTCATCGTCTTCTTGTATCTGCTTCTCATTCTAAAATGCACCTCTTTTTGTGTATGATTAGCATGCTTCTTAATTGGATGTTCAAGTAATGAGAACATGTGTGTAAGATTATAATGTACAAACTATGATAGACATATCACACTTTATAGGGTTGTAATATGTGTGTTGCTCATTGCATATACCTCTTCAATCTTTGATAGACCATGTTCAATTTCATTTGTCATTTACAGTATTTTCAAATACTCTATCTACATATCATCACTATAGAAAAGCACCTAAGTATTCAAAAGAGATATAACATCGAGAGATATAACATTGGTTGTCAGCATCAAACTTATAATATATATATCACATCATCCTACTTATTTTCTCAATATGATATATTCTAACCGTTTGCATTTGTAGGAAAGTAAACAACATGCATGATTGCTTAAATATACATGCATGATAAACAATAGAAAAAAAGATATTAAAAATAAGCAAACTAGATGTTAGATTTGCACGATGATAACAAATTTATATATTTTTCATGTAATTCTTTTGAAATCGTGTTGTATTTAACCAATACCAAATGCTTGTGAGATGATGCTCTAAATCAATAATATTAATACAAAGTGTTTGCGAGACGATTCACGAGACGATGATGCATGCATATGTCTTCTTTGTATGGCATTCTGAAATATATGGTATATACGTATGGGTATACGATGCATATAATTGAAATATGTTTTCTTAAATAATTGATGCAAGAGTTTTAAAAAATTCAATAAGATAAACACAAATTGAATTCAAAATACAAAATCTTTGACCAATTCATAACTTAAATAAAGGCCGGTAAGTTAGTTTGGATATGATAAACATGCTAAGTATGCACCCAACCTTAAGGAATTAGGGTTACTTGCTACAAATTTTGATTTACTCTATTTTAAACGATTGAGATATGATCTTATTTAATTTGGACGGCACATAAACGGTGCCAAGTCATCATTTTATCTCTTAGCTTCGTCAACAATAAAAAGGAGAATAGGCTAACTAGCTCTTTTATAAAATGGTCGAAAGATTTAAATAGCACACAAGATTAAGAAGTATAGTGTAAACAAGTCATTATTTTTGCGAAAATTCAATAACTTATAAAAAATGCATACGAGGTAAATACACCAATATTTCAGTCACAATGACAAAAAGACCAAATATGATGGTTCAAAAAGTCATGTTTCTATTAGTCGTTATATATTTGTCTAGCTATCCGTAGGCCTAATCCATATTAGTTTCTAGACTTCTCCATGTATTATCTATATATTTGATTATTATTGATGAATGAGATCAAAGAATCAATTACCCTTCACTATGGTATCAAGAGCCAAAACAATCTTCTAAAATTTCTCTTATCTCACGTTCTCTTGCTTCTCCTTCTATCTCTGTCCGGTTTCTTTTCAATTAAAAAAAAGTGATTGGTTATACACAGATAAACAGTAAGGAATGTTGTATATTATTGATGTGAATGAGAGAATACACGGATATAAATAGATTACATAATTACACT
>BQNB010013162.1:24008-77739 GCA_026074375.1 Tanacetum coccineum | reverse complement strand
TGATAATTTTTATATTTTTTATGAATTTTTAAAACTTATAACGAAATTAAATTATAAAAAATACTAAACTATTTTAAAAAATTTACCTAAACTACTTTGCACTACAACTATCCTAAGAAAAATAAGAAACCCAAAATTCGGCTTATAAATAAGCCGAAAATAAGCTCAAAAGAGCTTATAGCCAAACGGGCTAGAACACCCTTAAGTACCTAAGTGCCCAAGGGTCTAACAGAAAAGACCCAAGGGCACAGCGGTAAGGGTCTTGGTTATAAAAGAGGTGTATTGAGGGTAGAGACCCGGGTTCGAGTCTTGCTCACCCGGGTTTCCCCTTATCTCCTCTCTTTTTTTTTCTACAAAAACTTTTTAAACAAACTTATTAAACACATTAAGCTTATCATTTTTCATAACTATGACTTTTTGAGAAAAGCTGAAAATAAGCTGAAAAAGCTTATCTAAAACAGACAGCAAGCTTAACTAAGCTTAAAGCAAAAATGGCTTTTCCTTGGTCACTTTTATGAACAATTAAGCAAAGATAGTGGGAAAATGAGTAAATACCACTTAACACACAAACATTATGAACTACTAGGAACAAAATATAAGCAAATGGAATAAGCCCAATAAGCCAGAAGTTGGCTTAAACACTCAGCAATACTAACTTTGGAGTTAGTACTGCTAGGGTGAATTTAAGTCTGCTAGGCTTGTTAAGGGGCAAAATAAGCTAAGAAACAAGGGAAAACTTAATCCTAATAAGCAACTACAACTAAAGTAAGCTAAATTCAACCATTAATAAGCACCTAATAAGCCAGAAAAGAAATTAAGCTATTTTCTTATACTATGCTAAAAAATTCAAAGACCTAATTTGAGCTTAAATTTAAGCTACCTAGAGTGCTTCCTAAGGTCTACAAAGCTAGGGCTTAATAAAAGAGCTTATTGGCTTTTTAGAAAAGCCAAAAGCTTGGGCTGAGGCCCCCTAATAAGCTAGAACAGTGGGCTTGAAGTTAAGCCCCTAGCACCAGGGCAAATAAACTAAGAAAAAGGGCTTAAATTGACAGCTCAAAATAAGCTGTCAAATAAGCTTAAAATGAAAAATAAAGTGAAAACAGATTAAAAAGGGCTTAAGAAGAGCTTATATTCAAAATTCCATTTTCTAACAACAAATTAAACCTGCTGGTTTTGGTCTTTGAAAAAGGGCTTTTTCTTTAACAAAAATGACACCAAATTTTGGCAGTTTTGACTTAAGTAAACAAATGACTCCAAACACTTTTAAGCTCTTGTTTAGACACCCACAAATGACACACTTTGAAGCTAAAACTCAGGATTACAAGAGCTTATCCAAATAAGCTCTTAGGGCTTCTTTTAAAACCAACAGTTTTAATAAACAACTTAGAAAACTTGAAAAACAGTTTTTGAACTTACATGTTTGGTCCCTCAAAGGTTATATATGTTTTGCAATTTTCGTCCTTGTGTGTAAATAGTTTGGAAACTTGGCAAAAACACCCCCCGAATGTTATAAAGGTCTTTGCATCCATGGTCCTTGTGAGTTACATCTTTGGAGGGATGGCAGAAATGACCCTTGTGGCTTATACTTTAGTGAGTTGGCAGTTGTAGTCCCTCACAAGTATCTTCTTTATATCCTTCATTAAATAAGTTAGGGACTTGGCAATTTTGGTCCCTAAACTTATTTTTCTTCACTTTTTGACTTTGGATTTGTCAGGGTTGACTTTGGTTGACTTTTTCAGACTTGGGCTTTGTCTTGACTTTGTCTTTTCCACGCTTTTCCATTCCGTGTCCGGTTTTGTCGTTTTGGCTTAGTTTTTCGTCCTTTTCTTAGATATCCGTTCCTGCACAACACAATTAGCAAAACAAGCATATTTTTGGCATTTTAAGTCCGTTTTTGGTTATTTTACTTGTTTTTAAAGGTAAAAGGTATGTGTCCTATGGAATTAATTACGTTGCAAGACCTCTTCTGCTCTTCTTCTCCTCTGAAAATCGACTTTTATGGTTTAGGTATCAAAAATATGATTTAGCACACTTAAAACTCGTTTTTGAGTTTTCTATTTATAAAGTCCGGAAAAAGGTCAATATGGCGTATCGAAAGTCTTCAATACGGCGTATTGGGGGTTTCTTGGAGTAGGGACCACGTTCGATATCTTCCAGAATATTTTATTTCCATAGCTTGAATACGGCGTATTGGTCTTCCCTGGATACGGCGTATTGATCTTGTTTTCTTCATGGTATTTTGTGAAGTGCAGGCACAGATACGCCGTATCTTCCTTGATGGATACGGCGTATTGGTTGTCAGAACAGTAATCTTCGTTTAAGCTCCAGAATGCGTGCCTTTTTGCTAATGTTCACCATGTACTCCATAATTACTACAATTCTCAAATACAAACGATAAAGTAACAATTCTTTGCAATAATTATAAAATAGTTTATTTTCATGGGATAAATGATGCTATAAAAGTGACATTATTTGATGTCATGAAATATCCCCCACTTGAATTACTTGTCCTCAAGTAGCCTTTAGAAGTTTATGAAAACGTATCCCTAAGGATTTTTCCATTAAGAATTTATTTGATCAATTACAAGTACACAACCAAACACATCACGAAATAGGAAGATGAAAACACTCAAATCTCTCAACTAATCTATGTGGTAACATGTAACTAATTTACTCAATTGCTCGATCGTGATGAGTATTCTATCATAGGCTGGATACACATCTCCACCACTAGAGCTAAGGAGTAACAAGTTTATAAAAGTAAAATGGGTTTTTATAATAAGGCTTAGGGTTGATCATTCTATGATCTTTTACCAAAAGTACCACACCAACAAGGCAGCTGAAGTACACATACATGGCCATAACGACGGAATAGACATGTGTGTTTGATCACATCCTCATTCGAGTTTAACCAAGGGCTAGGATGAATAATGATATAGGGTAGGGATCTTCTAACTTTCACCAATAGTAATAAACCAGCAAGGCACTGAATCATGCATACATGGCCGTAACGACAAAATAGACATGCATGTTCGATCACATCCTAATTCGCGTAAAACCTATGGTTAATGATTAGGAAAGGGAAATAAATTGTTGTTAAATAAAACTTACGAAACAAATAGATTAATTCTAAGATACAAGTTGCTAGACACTTTTTTCCCCACCGTTACCATAAAAAAGACACAACTATTTACACACGTCTTGATCATAGATCAAAAACAACAACTTGAGTTGGCGTTCCCGTAATGGTCAACTTCTCAATCATCCTATACTTTACATACTTTTACAAGGCAAGTGGCGATATCTAATACTTTATACAAAACTTTACATCGTTGACTTATAAGACGTATCAACGAATAATCGATCCTTCATATAATTCCTTCGGTCTAAGCTCTTGCGAAACGATTATCTTCAAACTTTCCTCCTCTTTTTTGTTGCGATTTTTCTAATTTTTTCATTTTTTTCATATACTAACTACGAAACTCGGTGTAATTTCACCATCTTCACGATCATAATAACTCCGGATAATTCCTTCGATAATTCTTCATTCTTCGGACGTACCAATAATTGTGTTGGTAGTAAAAATACATGAGTTTTGACTACTTTATACATTCCCATTTGCAATGTGCAAATTTCTTCCCAACCATACCAAAGATAGAAAATTGACACAAGACTCAGGAAATACATACTTTACACTTTAAGCAACTAGCAACTGATAAATGGACTTAATCTAACAGGGTAGGCTAAGGTGTAAAGGTGTAACGAAACAAACAGTTGGTGTTATTCCTAAAGGATTGGCTCTATTGGTTTTTCTAGGGGTATCTTACTCTTAAGATGAGAGTAAACAAAGGGTTTATACGAGGATTTAACTAACCAGTGTAGTTAGTTAATAAAACAACATATAAAGGCTTTTTGGGTGTAATCCTAGAAATTTACTAATTTAAACAAGTCACTCCATCTAAATCTATAGTACTCATTATTGTGGTCTCGATTAGATATACCAAGCCAAGTTCTAAAGTCTACAACATCACTAACACACTCATATTTTGTGGAATTTAGGTAAACATTTGGAAATGGATAAGGTTAAATCCTCATAATATCTAATAAGGGTTATTGTGTGTAGGTTATGTAACAAGTAATTTCACAAAAGTATGCTTTAAAAAATTTAAATTTAAGCATTTTATGTGAAAAATTAGACAAGTATACTGATTCGTCAATTAGTATATATATATATAACAACTCAAATGCAAGTTTCAACCAAATGTCCTTAACCAAGGCAAAAGGTCAAAATCTACACAAAGAGATTAAATATATAAGAATCAATAATAAAAAGATTCCGGAAGAGATATTCCCGGGTCGTATGTCCCAACGAGGCTGCAATTGAAAGTTATCCTGGTTTGATGAGAAATTGAATGATGAAGAATATATGATATGATGGAAACACTGATATAATTACAACTAAAATTAATTAAATAAAATCTAATTTAATCTACGGGAAACAGTTATAGGAAATAGGGATCTTAAAAACTACGGGAAACAAATATAGTTATAGGGAAAATCTAAAATTATATCTATACTAAATACGGAACGAAAATCAGTATCGGAAACTAAATAACTAAAAATATAAGAAAATAAATGCTAAATTAAATTAAAAATCAAAATCAATTCTAATTAAGTAATTTGAAAAATAAAGAAAACAAGAACTAAAACGTAGGGTCGTTTGAATGTAAAACGAAAAGAACCGTAAAAACGCACCCGGAATATAATCGGTCAGATATAGACTGAAATTTAAGAAAAATTAAGCCTACACTAAATTTTATATTTTTCCTAGACACTAAATGACAAAAGAAAATTTTATAAAAAAGAAAAATATTTTTTTATTAATTTTTGGATTTTTTATGAATTTTTAAAGATTAAAAACTAATTAAAACTAAGAAAATAGAAAAAGACAAAAAATAAAAGTTATAAAAATTCTGAAAAAATAAAATTAAATAAAGAAAAATTTAACAATTCTAAAAATATAAAAATGCCCAAATTTTACTGTTTAAATAAAAAGTAATTAAACTAATTAAATCTAAACCTAATTTAATTAATTAAATTAAATAAAACTAAACTGTTGTTAACCTAAGGGACTAACAGTGAAAGGACACAAGGACTAACGGGGTAACAGGCTAACTAACCACAGGGACTAACAAAGGTAACTATAAAAGACAAAATTACACAAATGGTCCCTGAAGTGGACCCCGATATGCAAGGTGGGTCCAACTAGCTTATTATCAAAAAGCCAAAGAAGCAAACCTGTTGAGGGGCTTGAGGGGAGTAACTTTTGTAAAAGCACTTATGCTTTTTACTGGCTTAATAAGCTAGAAAAGTGAGCTTATGGGCTGACAGAATGTTAATAAGCTTAAAAGCTTATTTGCTTTTTTCTTTGAGGTTTAAGCTAACAAAATAAGCTAAAATCTATGGGGGACAGTTAATAGGCTAGGGGAGTCCTAAATAAGCTAAAGCAAGCTATAATAAGCCTTAAAATAAGCTGGAAAGTGACTTAAGCTATGTGACAGTTTTAAAAAGAAAACAGAAAAGCACCTACTTTAAGGCCTAAATAAACTAACTAAATAAGCTAGATAAGCTAAAAGCTTTTGGGGACTTAAAGAACTACCTATAGGCTATATGAAAAAGCAAAAAGAACCTAGGGCTTAGAATCAAATAAGCTAGAAAAAGGGGGCTTAATATGGTGCTCAGCACCAGGGGAGCTTAATGCAGTGGGCTAAAGGCTTATTTGAGCTTATGCAATAAGCTCTCAAGGGCTTTTTAGCCAAAACCAACCTCAAACAGATAACAAAGGGAGGCAATTGAGCTTATTTTCAAAATTTAAGCTAATAAGGTTAAGAAAAAGTTGCTGATTATTGGGCTTAAAGTTGGATTTTTCAAACATTAATGCATGTATACATTTTGACAGCATACTGGTAATTTAAAAGGGACAGAACAAGGATTGGTAAATGGCTAGAAACAACAACTACAAGCACACAAATAGTGTGCTTAAGCTGCATAAGCAGCTTGAGCCTTTAAGCTCAAGTTGGCTTATTCAAATTTTGACAGATTATAAAGAGGGCACAAAAACTTATTTTAGAACTACAAGTGGTGATTAAAGTGGCCTAATGAAGCCCACACACTCAGCCAAAGTTGGCTGAGTGGTTACAACCCATAACCAACCCAAAATGACCCATTTTCATGCTAAACCAAACACCCCCTTATTTTATAAAAATCGATTTTTAACTGATTTTTGGTGAAATAAAGCTGAGATAAGTGATTACAAGTGAGGTTTAATCACTTTAAAACTTCTTACACAAGTCCAAAACAGGATTAAACAACTAATTTGTAATTCAAATTTTGACAAAATGCAATATCACAAAAACTTCTTAACTTTTATTTAAAACTGAAAGTATTACAACATAAGCTTACAAAACAAACTGAATACACTTAAAATGCTTAAAAGAAAGGCTTAGATTTAAAATTTAGCTAAAAACATAAAAAAAATGGTGTGTGACTTTGGCTTGGTCTTTTCCCTTATATAGCAGTCTCTTGGCTCTTCTTTGTCTTGGGCTGTGTTTCCTTTTAGATAGAAGGCACGGATCCCAGCAATCCTAGCCCTTGTTTGCACCTGTACACCAATCTCACCATTAAAGGGGACCGTGGTTGAGTGTTTGTGCCAGGGAGAGAGTTATAGGGGCAGGGTAAGGTGGAAATGGGTGAGGGGTGAGCTGGAAAGGTACTTGGGAGAGTGGTATTGCAAGAAAACCGTGGGAAAAGGGCTGTTTGGTTTTGGCGCGAAGGGGTTATAGTACGGGGTGGGTTGCAGGGTTTAAACGCGAAGAATGGGGAAGAGGCACAAATGGTCCCTCAACTCTTTCTCTCTTTTCACTTTGTATTTGGCCCGAAAACAGTTATACACAAGTTTGGAAAGTGGCAGGGTTGTCCATTGTCGTTTTTATAACTAAAAGAAAAAGAGTTTAGGACAATTGCAAAAATGGTCCCTGCTGTTTATAACTTAAAAGAATAAAAGAGGTTTTGGGAATTTGCAAAAATGGCCCTTGTGTTTTATTTTTGCCTTTTCTTTATAAAACAAGTTTCAAAATTGGCAATTTTAGCCCCTAAAGTTTATAAAAATGGATTTTGGGCTTTTGTTGGGCTTGGGTTTGTATTGGGCTTGTATTGGGCCCATTGGGCTTGTATTGGGCCCAATAAGGTTTTAGACTATATGTTATTGGCTTTTTAAGGCCCCATAAAGTACAGGGTGAGTTATATGTTTTTTTCAAGCCCAATAAGGTTAATGAAGCGGTTTTGTTTGTACAAGCTGAGATTTGGCTGTAACTGGGCTAGGATTGGTGGGCCTTACAAAGTCTTCACAGTCTTTGTCAATTGCACACAAATGGCTTTGTAATTGATTGAGGCCCATATTTGGTCTTCACGTCTCATATTATACAATTGTGCTTTCCCCGGCCAGCATATGGGTAAAGATTGCATTCAATAGTATTCTTAGTTCCTAGTTCCGGCATTCATTAATCCGGTTTGACTGCTATTCTTCTGTATGACTCTGACTATGACATTTTTGACTTTGGCCTAGATTTTGCACAGTCTTTTGCCATTCCATGCTCAGTTTTGTCATTTTGGCTTGGTTTCTGTCTTGTTGTTGATATCCACTTCCTGCACAATACAAATGCAAAACAAACATATATTTGGCAGTTTTTGTCTGTTTTTGGTCATTTAAGCTCGTTTTTAGAGGTAAAAGATATTTGTAATTAAGCACTTATCAAATCCCCCAAACTAAGGTATTGCGTGTCCTCACGCAATGTTATGAAGTAAACACGTAAGCCCCGTTTTCAACCCCTCCCCATTTTCTGAATTTACACTAACTACAACAAATATTTTTGGATGTTTCTCATTTTTAACAAAATATGACTTCTTTATTTATTAAAACTGGATGATCGAATGAGAAGCGTCCCGTCAGAGTGATTCTACCGGATGTCCCTGAACGGATAATTTCTTCTTCCTCGATTTTTCACAAGTTCCGAAGCTAAGCAATAAAACAAGATCATTGTCGATATAAGTCCAAATGTTAAGACCCTCATACTTTATAGACTGTGAATTTTCAACTCCCACATATATAACGATTGTATGTGAGTACTTATTTTTAATTTAAACCATAGCCAACTTATTTTCTTAGTCCTAATTCAAAATGAATCATGACTCCACAGCAACAACTTATTAAAAGACTTTCGTAACTTGATTTTTGAGATTTAAACTTATATAACTTTTGAACATATACACATCATAATCATAATTTCTAAAGCTATGAATGCGTTGCTTAGTTTGAACCCTACCAAACGGTTAACGAGCAGATATCACAACCAACGACGGGTTCTTTAGTTTGAAAACCACCCCGGTTGCTAGCGATTGGAAATCACATCAACAACTTCTTCTAAATAAGGTCTAAGATTAGTGTCTTAGTTTTTGAACCCTCTACCTAGACCTTGTCTTCCAAGTGAGATATCATGACACAATCCTAGAAAATACACCAAATCCCAGAACAAAACGTCTAGTTTGACCCCCCACCTCGTTGCTACAGGAGTGGGATATCACTACACATCATTTACGTGCTAAACCATAATATCAATCTGCATGTCCTTCATTGGCAAAATTTTCAATATTCATAAGCATTTTTGCATTCCATTTCCATTCATGCTTCTTTGGCAATTTAATCTTTAAATTACTATAAAAATCCTCGCTTGCAAACTCAAGTTACAAATTTGAAGCTTTTTTCTGAAACACATCTATTGACTTAGTTGAATTTAAATTGAGTTCGTCTGATTAATTGGATTACTAATATACGGAGAGAAAACCATAAGTTTACTCGTATAAAGTTTTTAGAAGAATCTTGCATAGCGCAATAAACTTTATATATAACTCTTATCATTTCTTGCTCTTCACATTTTTTAAAAATTCAAAAGCTATAGAATTCGTGAAAGCTTGGCCTAAAGGAACTAGCTAGGGCTCAACCAACTCCCGAGTCAGTTCTAAAATTATTCTTATTCTAATCTACCCACAAGAAAAGCAAAACAGCGACAAAACACTTATATATTTTTGAAAATTTTTTCAATTTTTTCATTTTTTTGTGGTATTTGGTTGGTAAAAAACGGTTTACGTGGTAACAATGCTGCAGGAAACAATCATCGAAGATACCCCCCAAACTAAACTAAACATCGTCCTCGATGTTTGAAGGGTACGTACATTAGATCCTAAGGCCGTTTTATGAGGTTTGCCAAAAAGACAAAACGTTAGTCCAGATAAGATAAGATGATCGGATTCCCAAATGAAGCTGAGGATTTTTTTTTGGGGGGGGAAAAAAACTCTTGATGAATGACAAAACTGAGAAGTCTTCCCAATCCGGGCAATCCTGGAACATAACAACAAACAACAAGGAAACACCGGGTAATGGAAAAGACAAGCTATCTTACACAACAACAACACTTATTACAACTACGGATAAGCATGGGGTGCCTCCCACGAAGCGCTTGTTTAGGGTCACGATGCTTGACCCATCACAAGGATTTATGGATCCTTGGGGAAAGTTTGGAGATCTGGAACTACCAAGTGTGGTACGTTCCCTCCAAAGTAGTGCTTGACGCGATGACCATTCACTTTGAAATTTGGCCCGTTGGCTTGAGAAAGCTCAACAGTGCCGTACGGAATACTCAGTGATGTGAAAAGGGCCATTCCAACGGGATTTTAGTTTCCCGAAATCTTTAATCTGAATTATAGAGGAGGACTCGATCACCGATGTTTGAAAACACGTTTTTGATCTTGAGTCATGGAGCCTCTTTTATTTGGCCTTCTAGGATCAAAGATTCCTCATAGGCATGATCAAGAAGTTCAATAGTTCATTGAGTTGACAACTTTCCGTGATCACGCCCGTAATTATAGATCGAAAGTTTGCTTGCTAAGGCCCATAGCTTTGTGCTCAATGCTCGATCGGAAGATGGCAATTGATGCATGGAATGGAAAAGACCTTTCCATACACAAGCTGTAAGGAGTACACCGATTGGTGTTTTTGTTAAGCTTGTGCGGAAGGCCCATAATGCATCATCAGTTTGTCCACCAGGAGGTAACGGTTTTCACCTATGGTCCTATCAGGATTCATTTCAAGCCACGATTTGATACTATCCACTTGCCCACTTTTTGGTGGGTGATAGACGTGGAGAGACGTTGAGATAACTCCATAGATTTCTGCATGACATTGCAAATTGTCATTACAAAAATGGTTTCCGCAGATCACTTATGATTGCACGGGGAAGCCCAAATCCTAGCGAAGAGAGATTTCAGATTTGCAAACTACTCGGGCATCATTGGTGTGGAGCTGCTTATCGCTTCAACCCATTTTGACAATAGTCGACTCCAACTAAATATACTTGTCCCTCGTGAAGAAACGGAAACGGGCCCATAAAGTCGATGCCCCCACATGTCAAAGATTTCACAAACTTGGAATGGAGTTTTGAGGCATCTCAACACGTTGTTAAGTTTTTTCCTGACGGTGGCACGAGTCACATTCCTTGACAAACTCGTCAGGCAGCTTTATAGATGGTGGGCCCCCTGCCAGAAGAAACCGGAGTCAAAGATCTTTTGGCTGTGAGGTTGGACCCATGATTCCCCGTGGGGTCCATTGTGGCAAGCTTCGAGAAGTGTCTAGAGCTTCCTTGCGGCACACATCGCCTGATCACGTTGATCCGCACAAATTTTAAACAAGAAGGGTTCTTCCCTAAAAATAATGTTTCACGTCTTTGAAGAACTGTGGGATTTGTGGGTGAAGTTGGGGGTTGTGGGGGTGTTGGGTGGTGAGTTGGGGGTGAGGGTGGGGTTGAGTGTTGGGTATGATGGGTGAGGGGGATTTGACATGCCTTCACAACAAGTTACCCGCGTGATAATCTTGCAAAGTCGGCAAACAGCGGGTTCTAGAATCGCCACGAAAGTCTCCATATTTAACGTCTCAAGAGGAAAACTTTTCATTTATCTCTTTAGGATCATTGACGTTTTCATACGGGTTTTCCAAATCTGGACAGATGATCGGACTAGCAAGGTTCTCATGGCTGCCTTTAGGTATCAAGAACTTTGAAGTCAAATTCCTGGAGAGGAGAACCCATCGGAGCAATCTCGCCTTGTGCATCCCTTTTTTGCAAAGAGATACTTAAGAGCCGGAATGGTCCGTATGCACTATGCTTTTGTTCATCAGATAGGTAAGACCAGAATTTCGCGAAAGCATACCTATGGCAGTAGCTATTTTTCACTTAGTGTAGTTCGTTTGTGCTGCATCAAGGTCTTACTAGCATAGTGGATAGGCCGAAAGTGTTTCTCATGACGTAGCCCCCAAAACTGCACCTATTGCAAATCACTGCATCGCACATAATCTCAAATGTAAGGTCCCAGTTTAGCAATCAAGATTGGAGCTTCCTTAAGTCTGATTTTTTCAATGTTTTGGAAAGCTCGAATGCATCAACGAAAAATGAATGGAGTATTCTTCTCAAGGAGATGGGTCATTGGTCGGGATTATTTTTGAGAATCCTGAATGAACCCGCCGTAAAAAACACGCATGACCGAGAAAACTCCTAATTTCGTTGACGGGGGTGGGATGAGGTAAATTTTGGCAATGACATCGTTTTGGCTTTGTCAACCTCAATCCCTTTCTTAGAAACTTAGCCGGGACAATCCCTCTTGACCATAAAAATGGCTCTTCTCCCATTAAGACTTAAGTGTGCTTTCACAACCTTGAAGCATGTTGTCTAAACGGAGAGGCAGTTTTTGAAAGAATTCCCAAGACCAGAGAAGTCGTCCATAAAGACATCCAATCGTCTTCCTCAACCATGTCATGAAAGATTGCTAACATTCATCTTGAAACGTGCGCTGGAGCATTGCATAAGCCGAAAGGCCATGCTGGCGGTAGGCAAACGTTCCGTATGGGCAATAAGAATAGTCCTTTTTCTTATCACGGGGGTCAATGTGGGTATGAAATATCCGGATAAAACCCATCGAGGAAACATAGTATTCATTCCCCGCTAATCTCTCCCAAGCATTTGGGTCCATGAACGTTAGAGGGAAGTGGTCTTTGCGGGTGGCTTCATATAACTCACGATAGTCCAATGCTTAACCCGCCATCCTGTAACCAAACGAAGTTGGAATCATCCATTTTCCTCGGTCAACTAACCACAGTTATTCCTCCCTTCTTGGTACACAATGTACCCGGCTAACCCAGGGGGGGGACTGTCGGAATAGGGTAAATATCAATCCAGCTTTCGAGAAGTTTTTCAACCTCCTTTTTAATAACATCGTGGATTTTGGATTTACTCTTCTTGATGTTGGAACTACTAGGCTGGTGCATAGTAGAGGTCCTTCTTCCATAAGAATCTTGTGGGTACAAAATTAAACTGGTTGATACCCTGAATGTCAGAAAATTTTCCATGCGAGAGCTCGCATTGTGGGCTTTAGCACCTTTACGAGAGCGGATTTTCCTCCACATCCAACACCTTTAGCATAATGACAGCAAACTTGTTTGCCCTCCAAAAATGCATACTCGAGATGGGGAAGCAAGTCTGAGTTAACCTCGGGAGGTTCATGAACGAAGGTGTTCAATGGTTTTGGCTTCAACAGAGTTCGAAGCCTCTTTCCTACCATCCAGCATAATTGTGTATGATTTGGAGTGGGGGTGTGGACACTATCAAGATGGCTTCTAGAATAAGAATGTCCCCCTCGAAGATCATTGTAAATGATTATAGCTGGACAATCCGGATCATCCTGCTAAGACCAAGGAAAGAGTCGACTTCTCGAGAAGCAAAATCACGATCCCCAAAAAGGACGTTAGGTAGGAGAAGAAAGCAAACAATTGGATCATCATAACGAGTGAATTTCACTTGCGATTATATCAGTAAAACCAAGAACTTTCTTGAGAATATTCTCACAAGCATACAAAGACGTCAATCTGTTTGCCGTCATGTGATGTAATTGGCCGATATCTCTAAGTCTGATCCAAATTGTAAGGTGATGGCTTCACTTCCTATTCAAGAGTTAATACACACCCTTGTGCACATCAATCAAAGCACGAATGGTCCTTTAAGAAGCATCTCCCGAGAATTAAAGGGCTCGGGGGGCAGGCTCCAAAATCTACAAACCACAAAGGTCGGCTGGAAAGTGAAATACACTAACTCTAACGGAGAATGTCTTTTTGCAATTCCCATTGTTTAGAGAAATTGATCGATCCGGCAAGTTCGAGTGTCAGGCAAGTTGGAGTAAGATCAGGAAGTGAAATCTTTTCCCATACGAGAAAATGCATTAGATTAATGCTAGCACTGAATCGGCTAATGCTAAGCATTCATCCATCCCTGAAATTCACAAGAATCAGTAACTGCCAGGGTCTCCAATTTTCTAGGTAACTTGTTCAAGATGACCCGCTCGAACCAATGTTTCATGCTCATCGAAAGTTCGAGCTAGACAGGGTTCATTGGAAGTTCGTGCACTTCAGTAGAGTTTCTCTTATCCCAAGTAAGGTTCTTAGAGTCGAGGCGAATTTGGCATTAAAACAAGACATCCGTAAGCTAATCTCGAAACTCATCATCATTGAAGATTTCATAAAGTTGTCGATTTGTTCATTAGCTTTATACGGCTCTTTCAATTATCACGCCTCGAAGGATATGGAAGAGAACTGAAGGTTTAGGTTCTTGGCACGGATCAACAACAGGACAACAGTGGCTCAAAAACTGAGTGTGGTTGGTTTCAGGACCTACCGGAGGTTGACCGGTTGCGTACTTGAACAAGAAGGGTGGCACTTGGTCCTTTGTCACCATTCGGTATTGGCTCACTACTGAAGAAAGTAGGAATTGAGGTCCCTTGATAGCAACACCCGCTTCGGTATGATACCATTAAGTCTTCTCTATGGTATGTAACTGTGTACCAGGATGTCCCTAGACCCTGAAGTAGAAGCGGTATTGGCAGTTACAAACTTAGCCAACATATCAGTCAGATTTGCCATTTGATTATTCAATTTGTTTGTTTCGACTTGCATGCTCTGACCCTGGTTTTGGAGGTTATTTTGCATGTTTCTCATGATAGCATCATTAGCCTTGACGTAGTTGTCAAAATCGTTCTTTGTGACACTGTGTGTCTGAGGAACGGGGGCTTGATAAGCTAGAGACTGATTAACCTGGGGTCTATGAAGTTGATTCTGACTGAAATTGGACTGGTTAAAATTTCCACCTCCTGTATTTGGTGAAATTGCTCTCCACCGTTTTGTTAAAGTTTACCCCCGATTGAGAAAAATTGTTAGCATTATTAGCTTGAGAGTTCTGAATGGGTGAAAAAAAAAAAAAAAACCTGGAGGTCTAATATTATATCACCATTTGAGTCGGAAATTGGAGCTTACTTGGTTGTAATTAGCCTGGAAGCGGCTTGTGAACACATACTCAGAAATGTTTTGTCCGATAAACGTTGCCATGAGTGGCTGGACAGTTTTGGTGAGAATGGGCACCACCACAATAACACAACTTAGCTCAACTGCTTTGAACAGGGCAGGAGCTGGAGCATGAACAGAAGCTTGGTTCTTCTTGTCCTAAGAAGCAATGCTCGGACAATATCCTAAGTTCAGCAGCATCAGGTGACACACTTGGGTGGAAGATCGTACTTACCTTGGCAACAAACAGCCTTAGCTCGAGTTTGAACGAAACTTTGACTTGCTCTCGATGGATATTTTAAACATTCGCGAGGCATTTTGTCCAAAAAGTTTCCACCTGCTGCGGAGTTCAATGAATCTTGATCATTAATGTTCAAAGCATTATAGAATGTATCAAGTTGATGCAATTCTGAGAATCCATGGTGTGGACATGCCCTAAGTAGATCATTGAAACGATCCCACCTCATAAAAACGATTCATCGACCTTTGCTGAAATCTGTGTGATTCTCATTGCAAGATATCGTCGTTTTATAGGAGGGAAGACTTGGTTGATGAATTTGGGATACAAGATCGTCCCAAGTTTGAATGATCGAGGGGTTCTTTTTCTAGCCATATTCGGCTGCTCCATCGAAAGAGAAGGAAAAACATAAGCTTAATCGTAGCAATTTGGAACATGGGGACCCGCATTGTGGAGGTGATCTGTTGAAGTAACGAAATGAGCATGCAGGGCTTCTTGTCATGACCGACATAAGAACTGTTATGTTCTGGACAAGATTGATTAACCCATGCCTCAGTCGAAATTGTTTGCACACAATTTCAGGAATAAGACGATGGCATCCATCGTACCCCTCGTGGGTGCTTGGAGCAATGAGCCATAGTTCGAGTGTCTGCCATTTGGCTCTACGTGAGGATCTTCCTGAAATGGTATTCCAACAATAGCGAAAGGTTCGATAATAACTGGCCGTTCTTCTGTGAAGGACGCTGCTCACTAAGGACTAGATCGAGTGCGCATCACAAATAAAATTTAAAAAGAAAATTACACTAATGTTTTGGATTTTTTGGATTAAAATATATTCACAATCTATTTTTTAAACGGACAAGAGATAGACAACTTAAAGCCAATAATCGATCTTACTTTCAACACAGGTAGCTCTCAGAATGAAAAACAGCACGTGGTGACCGGAGGAGACGGAAAAAGCGCGAAGCTTAATTCTCCTTTTGGTCGTAGTTCCTAGGACAACCCTCCTTAACTCACTTTAATAGTTTGTTAATCAAAATGAAGGTGAGCGTAGATATCGTAATGACACAGAAGCAAGTTTTCTAAAATCTTTATTCCGAATTGGGAACTCAGCTATTTCAACCGGAACTTATTATGATAAGACCCCATGGTAGATATAAAAAATTTGGGGTATTTTTAACCAATTATGGAATTTTATTTTTTTTATGGACAATTTTTTTAATTTTTATTTTTTTGTTTATAATTTTTTATATGATATGTATTTTAATAAAAAGAGAAAAAATATTTTTGTGTTTTTTTTTTTTTTTTTTTTTTTTTTGTTTTATTATGATATATTAATAATAAGACAAGTTCAGATCAAAGTGTGGATAATAATCGTAGCAAATGCTCCCGGCACCGGCAGCCAAAAATTGATTCTTCAATTAGTATATATAATATAATAACAACTCAAAGTGCAAGTTTCAACCAAATGTCCTTAACCAAGCAACAGGTCAAAACTACACAAAAGGAGATTAAATATATAAGAAATCAATAATAAAAGATTCCGAAGAGATATTCCCGGTCGTATGTCCCAACGAGGCTGCAATTGAGAATATATCCTGGTTTGATGAGAAATATTGAATGATGAAGAATATATGATATGAACGGAGAACACTGATATAATTAAACAACTAAAATTAATTTAATAAAATCTAATATAATTATCATACTTGAAACAGATTATAGAAATAGGTATCTTAAAAACTACCAGGGGAAACAAATTAGTTTTATAGGGAAATCTAAAATTATATCTATCCTAAAATACGGGAACAAAATCAGGGTATCCGGGAAACCTAAATAACTAAAAATTAAGAAAATAAATGCTAACTTAAATTAAAAATCAAAAATAGAATACTAATTAAGATTAATTTGAAAAATAAAGAAAACTAGAACTAAAACGGAGGTCGTTTGAATGTAAAACTGGAAAGAACGTATAACGCACTCCGAACACCCGAGTAAAAACGGGTCTAAGACTGAAATTAAGAAAAATTAAGCCTATACTAAATTTTATATTTTTCCTAGACACTAAATGACAAAAGAAAATTTTATAAAAAAGAAAAATATTTTTTTATTAATTTTTGGATTTTTTTATGAATTTTTAAAGATTTATAACTAATTAAAACTAAGAAAATAGAAAAAGACAAAAAATAAAAGTTATAAAAATTCTGAAAAAATAAAATTAAATAAAGAAAAAATTAACAATTCTAAAAATATAAAAATGCCCAAATTTTACTGTTTAAAAATAAAAAGTAATTAAACCAATTAAATCTAAACCTAATTAAATTAATAAATTAAATAAACTAAACTGTATGTTAACCGAAGGGACTAACATGAAGGACACAAGGACTAACGGGTAACAGGCTAACTAACCACAGGTCTAACAAAGGTAAACTATAAAAGACAGAAATATACCCAAATGGTCCCCTAGAATGGACCCGATTAACAAGGGTGGGTCCAAAGTGCTTATTATCAAAAAGCCAAAGAAGCAAACCTGTTGAGGGGCTTGAGGGGAGTAACTTTTGTAAAAGCACTTATGCTTTTTACTGGCTTAATAAGCTAGAAAAGTGAGCTTATGGGCTGACAGAATGTTAATAAGCTTAAAAGCTTATTTGCTTTTTTCTTTGAGCTTAAGCTAACAAAATAAGCTAAAATCTATGGGGGACAGTTAATAGGCTAGGGGAGTCCTAAATAAGCTAAAGCAAGCTATAATAAGCCTTAAAATAAGCTGGAAAGTGACTTAAGCTATGTGACAGTTTTAAAAAGAAAACAGAAAAGCACCTACTTTAAGGCCTAAATAAGCTAACTAAATAAGCTAGATAAGCTATAAGCTTTTGGGGACTTAAAGAACTACCTATAGGCTATATGAAAAAGCAAAAAGAACCTAGGGCTTAGAATCAAATAAGCTAGAAAAAGGGGGCTTAATATGGTGCTCAGCACCAGGGGAGCTTAATGCAGTGGGCTAAAGGCTTATTTGAGCTTATGCAATAAGCTCTCAAGGGCTTTTTAGCCAAAATAAACCACAAACAGATAACAAAGGGAGGCAATTGAGCTTATTTTCAAAATTTAAGCTAATAAGGTTAAGAAAAAGTTGCTGATTTTTGGGCTTAAAGTTGGCATTTTTCAAACATTATACATGTATACATTTTGACTCATACTTGGTCAAACCAAAGACAGCACAAAGGTGGTTGGTAAATAGGCTAGAAACAACAACAACAAGCACACAAATAGTGTGCTTAAGCTGCATAAGCAGCTAGAGCCTTTAAGCTCAAATTGGCTTATTCAAATTTTGACAGAAAATAAAGAGGGCACAAAAACTTATTTTAGAACTACAAGTGGTAATAAAGTGGCCTAAATGAAGCCCACACCACTCAGCCAAGAGTTGGCTGATGGTAACAACCATAACCAACCCAAAATGACCCATTTTCAGGTTAAACCAAACACCCTCTTATTTTATAAAAATCGATTTTTAACTGCTTTTTGGTGAAATAAAGCTGAGATAAATGATTACAAGTGAGGTTTAATCACTTTAAAACATTCTTACACAAGTCCCTAAACAGATAAACAACTTAATTTGTATATTCCAAATGTTGACCAATGCAATATACAAACACTTCTTTACTTTTATTTAAAACTAGAAAAGTTTAAATTACAACATAAGCTTACAAAATAAACTGAATACACTTAAATGCTTAAAAGAAAGGCTTAGAATTTAAAATTAAGCTAAAAAACAATAAAAAAAATGGTGTGTTGACTTTGGCTTGGTCTTTTCCCTTATATAGCAGTCTCTTGGCTCTTCTTTGTCTTGGGCTGTGTTTCTTGTGAGAGTAGGAAGCAATCCCAGCAATCCTAGCCCTTGGTTTGCCCTGTACACCATCTCACCATTAAAGGGGACTTCGGGGTTGAGTGTTTGTGCCAGGGAGAGAGTTATAGGGGCAGGGTAAGGTGGAAATGGGTGAGGGGTGAGCTGGAAAGGTACGTAATGGAAGTGTATAGCAAAAAACCGGGGAAAAGGGCTGTTTGTTTTTGGAGCGAATGGTTATAGTACGGGGTGGGTTGCAGGGTTAAACGCGAAGAATGGGGAAAGTAGACACAAAAGTCCCTCCAAACACTTCTCTCATTTTCACTTTGTATTTGCCCGAAAAACAGTTATAACACAAGTATGGAAAGTGCAGGTGGTCCTTGTCGTTGTTATAACTAAAAAAAAAAAGTTAAGGACAATGCAAAAATGGTCCCTGCAGATTATAACTTAAAAGAATAAAAGGTTTTATAGGAATTTGCAAAAATGATGTGCCCTTGGTTTAGAATTTTTCTATTTTTCCTTATAAAACAACTTTTAAAACTTGCAATTTTAGCCCCTAAAGTTTTATAAAAAAGGATTTTGGGCTTTTGTTGGGCTTAGGTTTGTAATTGGCCCACGGGTTGGGTTGGGCCCAATAAGGTTAGACTTAAATGTTAATTGGGCTTTTTATATGCCCAATAAATTACAGGGTTGTTATTGGGTTCAATTACAAGCCCGAAAAAGTTATGAATGTGTGGTTTGGTTTGTACAAGGCCTGAGATTGGGCTTGTAACAAACTGGGCTAGATTGGCCTTCAAAGTCATCAACAGTCTTTGGTCCAATTGCACACAAAATGGGGGCTGTTTAATTGATTGAGGGCCATTTGGTCTTCACAAGTCTTTCATAATTATACTATTGCTTCCCGGACCCATCAGATGGTAAAGATTGCATTCAATAGTTTCTTATTTCCGTCACCCGGTATGACTGCTGATTCTTTCTGTATTGACTTGACTATTGACAATTTTATGACTTGGCCATGATTTTGCACAGTCTTTTCCATTCCACATGCTCGAAGTAGAGTTTATGTCATTTTGCTTGGTTTTCCTGTCTTTTTGTTGATATCCACTTCCTCACAATACAAATCAAAAACAAACATATATTTGGCAGTTTTTGTCTGTTTTTGGTCATTTAAGCTCGTTTTTAGAGGTAAAAGATATGTGTAATTAAGCACTTATCATATACATTCTAATTCCCATCCCCCCACTTGAATTATACAACGTCCTCGTTGTATAGATAAAATATTAAAAACGGGAATTAAAAGAATGTGAATGAGAAACTCCCCTGATATTTTACTCGGTAGATTCTCCAAGTTGAGTTTATGAGCAAGAATGTGTGTTGTAATTGCGTCTGTATTCCAGCATGACTACAATCACACATAAGATTCCAAATGATCAATACTTCACCAACTTCTTCAATTTCTTTGTAGCGAGGTCCTATGCAAAATATAGGAAAAACATGCAAAGTCCTATCTCGAGTATCTACGGTTAATTAAATAAGCTAAATAAACTGTACAGGAGACCAATATGTCGTATCCATAAACTGGAATACTCCGTATTGAGAAACCTATAAAAAGTATCTAAATACGGGTCAGTCTGTTAAATACGCCGTATCATGTACATGAATACGTCATATTGACAGAACTGGCAATAATGTTTAAAGTGCATAAAATTAAAGGACTAATAACGTCCAAACATTCAATACGCCATATGGTATGGAGCGGATACGCCGTATTGATGTCTGGGAAGACAAACTCGATAAAAATAAATAACAATCCGGGTTGTCTCTCGGGAAGCACTTTTCTTTCAGCTAGTCTTTAAGTCAGACTTTTTCCTTCCAGCTTCTTCACGTTGTATCTTCTTCGAATTCCACTACTTCTTTATCTTCCGTATCAATATGTCCATCGTGATATTTCTTTAACCTTTGTCCATTAACCTTAAAGTTGATTATGTTTTTATCGGTGATCTCTACGGTTCCATACGGATACATAGTCTTCACCACATTTGGGCCGTACCACCTTGATTTGAGCTTACCCGGATGCATTTTAAATCTAGAGTTAAATAGCAATACCTTGTCTCCTACTTTGAAATTCTTATCCCCATGAAGCCTAGAGTCATGTCATCTCTTAGTTCTTTCCTTGTAGATCTGGGTGTTTTCGTACGCTCCATCTCTTAATTCTATTATTTCATTAAGTTCCATGAAACGGTTTTTTTTGCTGTAGCCGTGAGATCTATATTACATTGTTTTAGTGCCCAATATGCTTTGTGTTTGATATCCACAGACAAGTGACAAGCTTTTCCATAAACCAATCTAAAGGGGGTGCATCCAGTAGGTGTTTTGTAGGCGGTTCTGAATGCCCATAATGCATAGCCGAGCTTTTCGGACCAATTCTTTGGGTTATATCCAACTAATCTTTCTAAGATACGTTTAATAACTCTATTGGTCACTTTGGTTTGCCCATTAGTTTGAGGGTGATATGCCATTGATAACTTATGTGTTATTAGTTCAAATTTATACTTAAATTTTCTAAAACGGAATTTTCTCTATATCATGGTAATATAAAAAAAATGATGATGAAAAATGTGGTAATAATAATTATAAATTGTGGGCTGATAAAAGTTTGTTGCATCTTGCCGGCTCACAACCGATGTTGCAGCCTTCTAAAAGGTCGAGGATTTCATTAGTTTAATGGATGTGTAATTATATTAAGTGTAGTAAATGTGATTTAATAAATATAGGGAAAATCTCTTTTTCTTAAATTTAAATATGCTTTTGAACTAAGACTATTTCATTTTAAGTTTTTCTAATAAGCTATGTGTATACGGGAAACCTAAGAGTTTTTGAAACCAAAGGTCCGTGAGTCCCGATACTAGTCTCTGTGGGGTGTCAAAAGCCTGGTCACTTAGCCGCAAGGTTGGGATGTGCCGAGACGAAAGTCGCTACATGGGATGATCTCGCCTTCAAACTCATTACTCTCGGGTGGAACGTGAAGCATAGAATTTTGCAAAACGTTGATCCATGGTTGAAATTCGAAATGGCACATTCACCTAAGATATAATAATTGTCGGGAGTGAAAAGTTCACAAGTTACAAATATGAGTAGTGTTAGCATCTTTACTTGTATTTAACGGTGATTTCGTTTTAAGCTTGGTTTGGAATAAATGAAAAGTCGGGAACGATGAATTTATCCTTTTTGGGGGCATTTTAGGATTGAAATGCATCTTGTTCTATGATCCCTAAAAGTTATAAAATAACGAAAGTCAAACATGTTAGTTAGTTGAGAAAAAGAAAAAGGAAAAATACAAAAATATGTGTAGGAATAAGTGTATATATTTAAAAATGGTAAAAACGGGGCTTTTTCTAAACTCTTGATTCTTTACTTCCCCTTGATGAACACTTAGCTACTTTTCGAGGTTATTAGTCGAGGGGGATTGAGGGTCTTAGTTTTCTTAAAGTGTTTACTTATAGCATTGCGTGAGGACACGGCAATATCTTAGTATGGGGGATTTTGGTATGTGCTTAATTACACATACCGTTTTCCATTAAAACCGGACTTAAATGACCAAAACGTACCAAAAATACATTGTATTTGTATGTTTTTACTTATATTGTGCAGGAAACGGATATCCGACAAAAGGACGAAAAACCAAGTCAAAACGGACAAAACCGAGCACGGAATGGAAAAGCGTGAAAAGACAAAGTCAAATCAAAGCCAAAGTCAACAAAAGTCAAAGTCAACCCCGACAAAGTCAAAGCCAAGAAGTCGTCAAGTCAAAGAAAATACAACTTTAGGGACCAAATTTGCCAAAACCTAAAGTTGTATAACAATGATAAAATATTGAAGAATTAAAGCATTTATAAAAGGCCCAAGTCCTTTTTTATAATTGCCGGCCCAACACAAGCCCAAAACCAAACCCATCTCCCCCTTATAACAACCTGTTAACCATCACCCTTTTGACCCTTACATCGTTAGTCCTTTAAGGACTAACGGTGCAAACATTTATAAAACCTCAAGGACCAAAGATGCAAAGTACAAGGACTGTGGTTGTAATATCTCTATACACCCTCAGGGACCATTCTTGCCATTTTTCCAAACTTCAAAAGGGGCGTGAACACTGTTTATCTCCCACACACAGAGAGTGTGTCCTTTCCTCACAGCAGACAAAACACTATTCCCCTTTCTTATCTACTTTGTCGACCATCCACTATACACACCTTATCCCACCACAAAACAAACTGAATAAAATCCACCCATGGCAACCGTAGCAAAAACCCAATTCGAAAGAATGAGGACAAGAAATCAATGGTGAGAGAGCAAGAGACTTGGGGACTACTCATTTTGGACGGCATTGATTGATTTTGGGACTCACTCACACAACAAACACACCCGCAGGAGCTCTCACAAAGAAAGCACAAGACCTAGAACCTTCATTTGCTTAGTATAAATAGGACTCATTGTAACCTATGGGTCACGAAGTTTTTTCACCAAGTTAAATTTCAGCTATATATTTTATGAGTGTTAATCTTTTTATAATTTTCAGCTTATTTTAGTGTAATCTTTTAAATATTGTAATGTTTCTTTTTATGAATTAATGAAATTTCAGTTTTAGCTTAAAATTTGTTGTTCTTAAATTTGTGTTTTAAAGTATTCAAAAGCCTTTCATAAGCTGTTTTAAGCTCTTATAAAAACATTTAATCAACCTGTTTTCAACTTAAATATAAAATACTTAAGAAAATTTTACAAAAAACAAAAAAATTCACTCCCTAAAACACCACAGCTATTTATGGATGATAAGCCAAACTTGGATGGGCTTATGGACAATACTAGCTTGTCTTTTGACAAGCTAGAGCTTGTAGATTAGCTTATTTATAAGCTTGTTTGCCCTGTTTAAGCAAGGGCCTTTGTAAGTCTCTTATTTTCAAAATTTTAGCTTTTACTGTAGCATTGCTTATTAGTGCTTATTCCTGCTTATTGTTTGCTTATATCTGCTTATTTATGTTTTGTAATGATGTTTGTTGCTTATTATGCTTAGGTCATAGCTTAGAAATTAGTTGTGCAAGTTTTTATTAAAAATCTGTCAAAATAGCTTATTTATTTGCACAATCTGTTTTAGCTTATTTAAGTGATTATTGGTTGTTGAAACTTGCTCATTATTGCTTATTAGTCTTGTTAATCATCTGGTCTTTGCAAAGTTTTGGCTTATATAGCTTTTATCTAGTTAAATATACCAATTCAGAATTTAAAGGGGTGTTTGGTTTAACCATGTTCATGGGTCAAAATGGGTCAAAACCTGTTTTGTGCACTTGAGTCAACTTAGACTAGATAAAAGTAGTCTAAAAATTCAGTTTGTTTAACTTTTTAAGTATTAAATCTCATTTTTAAGGTTTTAAGAGTTTGTGGTTTGAATCTGTGAGCTTATAGCTCATTTTATTTTCTTATTTGATTATGCTTTTGAATCTTGAGCTTTTATGATGTTTTTGAGTTTATGCATGTGTTAAAGTAAGTTAGGAACCAAGCTTTTATAGCCTGCATTGTTGGTTTGCATTTTTGCCAAAATTTGTAAATTTTTGCTAAGTGTTGAAAATTTGAGAAAATGCTTTTTCATTTGCTTTCTATGGCTTATTGTGAATTTTAAAATGTTTTTTGATGGTTGATTCTTGTTCTTTGAGGTCAAATATTAATCTGTTTGTGGGTTATAGTTCATAAGGTTCTACTTGTTAGCTTATTTTTAAGCTTAAAAGCATGTATTTGTGAAGATTGCAAAAGTTTAAGAAAATTTTCTAAGTATTGAACCTGTGTGAGATAGCTTTTTCATGAAGCTTTTTAAGTGCTTATCTGAATTTCAAACTCATTTTTCTTTGTTGCTTATTGTAGCTTTTTGGCCATGCTTTTTAGTGGTATAAGCCACTAAGCCATAAGGATCTGTTTGCTAACTTATTTTTAAGCTAGAAAAGCCCCCTTTTGACTGTTTGCTTAACAGGTTTTGGCCCAAAAGCTCATTTGCTTATTTAGGCTTATTAGCTTATTGCATTTGCTTAATTTAGGTTTCGTATAGCTTATTAGATTATTTTAAGCCCACTTTAGCTTATTTCCATTAGGGTATAGCTTATTTGAGCTTATTTGTATTTTAGCTTAAAATTCCTAAGTTTTATAGCTTTTTGATTATTCTATCTTTCTAGCTTATTTTAGTTGCTTATTATTGTTCAAACATGCTTAATAGGTCTAGTTAAGTTTCTGCTTTAGCTTATTTTGTAGTTACATTTGCTTATTTAGCTCAAAAAGCCAAAACAGTTAGCCATTTAAGTCTTAGTGTAGTTTGGCTCATTCTGTCAACTTTTCAGCTTATTCCCGTGCTTATTTTTGGTTTATAAAAAAAAGTGTTTTTATTAAAAGTACTTATTTTTAAGTCTTCTAAAAGGTTGTAAAAAATGGAAAACAAAAACGTTTGGGATTAGGGAAAGCCCCAGGTGAGCAAGGCTCGAATCCGGGACCTCTACCCTACTCACCAAACGTTTTACACAACATACACACTACCACTCGCCCTTGGGTCTTTTTCGGTTTTACTTTGCATAATCTATTAGTTATACACGTTTTGAGCTCTTTTCTTATAAGCCACTTCGAGGCTTATTTCGGGCTTTTTAGGGCTTATTTGATAAGCTGGCTTAACCAGCTTATTTTTTCTATGACCCTTATACAATTTAAGACTTTCCTGCAATTTTTCATATTTTTCCAACTTTATTTGTTATTTTTATTCATTTTTTGAAGTTTAATATTTTAGAAATCATTTAAAAATAGTAAATTAATTAAGAAAAATACAAAAAATAGTTTTTAGATTTAGAATAAATATTTTTATGTTTACAAAGTTTAAAATCATTTTTATCATTTTTAGATTTAAAATTTTATTTTTAGCTTTTTAATTTAAATTTAGAAATTAGTTTTTAATTACAAAAAGTAGTGAAAAATATTTTTCTGAGTTTTATCACATTTTAGACTTTTCTAAAGTAGAAAATCATTTTTTGGAATTTTTAGGAATTAATTTGTCATTTTCTGGAATTTTAATTGATTAAATACTTTTTTAATTCATAAAAAATTATAAAAAAGTCAAAAAAATATAAATCTTTTTTAGAAAATTTTCTTTTGTCATTTTAGAGGTTTAGAAACTAAATTTGCATTTTTAGGGTTAATATTTGCCTTAGTTAGTTTTTAGTCGCGTTTTTAGGATTCCCGTTTTGCGTTTTTAAGTTTAAAATAGTTTTGCCTTAATTGTTTTTAAGTATTTGCATTAATTTTCCCATAGTTTTAGAAAACCAATCAAAATCTTTGATCCCATTCAAGCATCGATTATCAAAACGACTCTCGACTTTCAATTACATTCCTCGTTGGGGATAACGACTCGGGAATCATACTTCCGGATTTACTACAATTGAGGTTTTTGATTCTTATCCTTATATTATATATATTTATAAGTATTATATATTTATTTATATATATATTTAAAAAAGGGTTAGCAATCAATCTTTGATCAGTTAAATAAAATAAATCGAATAGTAAACGCAAAGTATGTAATATATTTCGTATATATTACATATGAAAATAAACCATTATATAATTCATATGGTGAATTATATAATAAAGACAAACAACCAAAAGAATATATCGCAGTATATAATGCTTTACAAGTATTTCATAAGAAAATGTGAGAAAAATAATTGTAACAATATAATTTGACACGTGTTTGAAATCATCAAATAATTTAACAAAGAGTTCTCGCTTAGAAGTAAACACACGTTTTAAAGTTATGAATTAAGTAAACGATGTTTTTAAAGTTTCTATAAAAATTATGATTTATCCTTTAGTGGGGATTTATAAAATAATATTTTATAAATTATTATTTCGTTTCCTTTTTAGCAAAAAGGGTTGTCTTATTTGTAAAAGTGTAGTTTTCGTTTATTTATCGTATGATGACCAATTATAAAATCTTAAAATTATATAACTTCGTCCTTTTATCGGGTTCCTAAAATAATAGAATTATAGTGAAAATTAATAAATATTGAAATTTATAAAAATTTCGGCATGACCTATTCGTTCATAAGGCGTTTTCCATTTTTACAAAACTCAATGTTTTTCACTTATAATCAATCCATTCATGTTGCAAATACCCACTTAATTCAGTATATATCTAGACGAGACTAAAAATATCAAAAATAAGATAAACCAAGCACACCGGCTGCTGTACCAAACACACCCTTACGGGCTGTTGTACAGCGAACCAAACACCCCTATTAAGTTGTAAAACGCCAAACCGAAAATAAATAAATAACACTTTTATTTAACCATTTAAACCACCATTAGATCCGTTTTATAATTTACCAAATCTTGTAATACTTTTTATTAGTTGATTTTTATAAACCAAATGCACCCCTTATGTTGTAACTGTCAAACCAAACGCACTCTAGTGGCTCCCACGCAGCCAACCAAACGCACCCATTACGGGTTGCTGCTGAACAACCGAAACAAACACCCTTCATGGTGTTTTCTGTTAAACCACAACGCACCCTAAGGCCGTTTTCTGTTAAACCAAACACACCCTAGTGGTGTTTATAACAACCAAACGCACCCTGCTGCAACCATAAAACCAACGCACCATTTATGGGTCGTTAAACCCAAAACCAAACGCACCCTTGTGCCGATATGAAAACCAAACGCATCCTTGGTGCGTATATGAAAACCAAACGAACCCGTGGTGGGTTGTCTGTTAAACCAAACGCAACCTTTCTGGTGGTTTTATAAAACCACACGCACCCTTTTGGTGCTGCCATAAACCCAACGCACCCTATGGTGGTGACGATGGAAATATGGTGTAGAGGAGATGGTGTTGATGTGGTGGTGAGGGTGGCTGTGAAGATGATGATGACGACGGTGTTGTGGTGGTGGCGTGGAGATGATGATGAACCTGTTGGTGGTGATGATGTTGACGGCGTGGGGATGGTGATGGTGGTGTCGATGGGGCTGCGGTGGTGAGGATAGTAGCGGGGGTGGTGGTGTTGTGTTCGGTGGTGATAGTTGTGGGGGAGCGATGGATCCGGTGGATCGGTGATGGAGGGAGGTGATGATGGCGTGGTGTGGTGGTGGCAGCGGCGGTGGGTTCGCCGGATTTTGGCCGGAGCGGCGCCGGCGGCTGCCAAAAGAGAGAGAGGGAGGCTAGGGTTTTCTTATTAAAATGAGAAACCCTCATTTTCTTAAACATATATATATGTATATGTATTTGAAACTTTGAAAATAAAATTGAAAATGTAAATTAGTCTAGGGGAAATTCTGTAAATATTATCACAGGGACCAAAAACGTAAGTTTTGTAAAACAATGGTTCGGGACTCGTTTAAGCTACTTAACGGATGATTCAAAACATGAAAGTTGCGCCATTGTTTTCCAATTAATTTTTCCCATGAAAACGAGTATTCACTCGAATATTATTTCATAAATGTTTTATAAACTCAATTAAAAATGTTTGTGATTTATTGCGTAGTCATCGGGTATGTTTCGTCCGTAAGGTGAAACTTTAAGTTAAATGTTCGCGTTTTCAACAAACGTTTTTCAATAAAATGTTAAATAATTTATTAATCATTTTTAGTAAATAAATTGTGATAATTAAATATAAATTTAATTATTTTTGTGTCGATACGCGTTGTTCTTGTTTCTAAAATTTTGTCAGGGTATTTCAGTCATTTTCTGCTTGTTTTCGGGTCTCGAGCAAAATTAAAAAGTTGTCCGGAATGTCGTTTTACATCAAATTGCTTTAGAGTCCGAGTCGTGAAAACGTGATCTAGCGGGTCGTTTTTGATAAGTCAACTTAACAATAACATATATTTTCTCGTTTTCAAGTCAAATAAGTTAAAAATAAATTTGCACATGAGAGATGTGTAATAATAAATATGATTTATTATTAAAATATGTTCCGAAAATTTTACCGGTTACCCGGTAATCGTTTTTATGTGACAATAAAAGATCAAAAGTCAAAAAGTCAAGTCGGACCCGAAAAGTCAAAGGGTAGCATAGTCATTTAAAATTCCAAAATTTGCGGGTTGTTACAGTATCTACCCCTTAAAGGAATCTCGTCCCGAGATTTAATTTGTGTTAACCAATTGTGTGACCAAGAAAAGATTTAAGATTTAATAAACCAGTTCTAAACAAGACGCTGATAACTTTATTCAGCAAAATTCGACGTTTCGACACTTCTCAATATACCAAAAAAAAATTGGCTAGGTTTGGCCCGGATATTTAATCCATGAAAATGGGTATCTCAAAATAAAATATCATTACAGGTCTTATGACTGATATACACGCGTCATAAGGAAAGTCTCTTAATAGTGAAAGCGTCGAAGGGAAAAGTGTAGTCGCGTGAGCATGTCTGTGTAAAGTTTTAACTGTTTATTGCCAGTGTCTAGTTTCTGCTATCTGTAATTTTGGCTTATGGATGTAAGTATTCAACTTACTTAGCAGTTCTAGGATGTATCGCGACCTAAGTCTTCGTACTAGTGTCCTGAAATGAATAGTTCGACTATCGGTTTCGTCGATAGGTGTTTATCTAGTTTAAGGGGGGTTGCATTACCTATTGGATAAAGTTGTACAAGCTGGGACCGCTCCAGGTCCCAATAACAGCAACCATAACAACAATAACTATAACAATGGTGATGGGATGCGGAGAGTGAGGACATTTCGAGAAACAATATCCCTAGAATAAAGTTCAACAATGGGAGGAGCTCACGGGAGAGCTTATGTGATAGGCGATGGAACATGGTACTCAGTCGTTAGTTCGAGGATGAATTAAATCCATTAGTTCAAGTGTGCACAGGTCGGTTAGCTCCACAAACAGTTCATGGTCGTAAGGATTTGTAATGGCAAAAGTACTAACTTAAGGATGAGATAAGGCAGTTCCAAGTGAGGCCTTAAGATTTTGTTGAGTGGTAAGACACGATTGTGTTTCTAGACCTTTTTAACGGATTTTGGTGTTTGTTGAGTTCGAGTTCATACTCGTGTTATATTGGATACCATTAAGCCCACTCATTTAATTCATTATTTGCATAAAGAAGCGTCTCAATTTATGTAAATAATGAGTTGATAAACTTATGGTTCGGTGATTTACAATTTCTTTATTTAAATGAAGAGGCGTCCCAATCCTTTCAAATAAAGAGATTATAAATCATCATACTTAATAATTTCTAATACAATACGCGTACTCACACAACCTTCAAGGTGGTGGATGACAATACGATGCAGGCGCTCTAATGAGTATGAGACGGGTGTTTAAAACTCGCCTTCGGAGACGGGGAGGAAAACAATCAGGGAAATCGACATAGAGTTCAAAATAGTTGGTGAGCATACAGTTAAAGTAAATAAGATAAAGATCTTATGAACGAGTAACTTGCAATTATCGTATCTATCCTCTATTACTTGTCCCGGTAACCATACAAGACTTGTCATACTTAAGTTCACAATATTCCATGGTACAACAACAACAGTGTCGTGTTTCGTGTAAAATCGATATCGTATAAGGTTATGAATACTAATTCAAGGACCATTTGCATCGCTCCACAACGGTCATAGACTAAATTTTTAGACGACCATTGTGTCATCCACTATGTCTGAGAATAAAGTGAGACCATTGGTGCAAATCACCATGTCTAAGTAAAATGAGACCATTGTGCTATACAAGGTCTTAAGGAAAATGTTCTGGTATTTATTTAAATAACTCTTATATTAATAATGTATAATATACGACAAAATGTGTAAATACTTATATCATATAACATGTATGTATTCTAAGCACTGAAAATTGTAACATGTTAATGTAGTAAGTAAGCAAGTAGAGTGTTATGCAACTTTGAAAAGGTTGATGTGACTGCAATGTTTGTGAAAACGGTTTTATAGTCTAGGGTAACAATATGGCAACCTAGTTCCTATATAACCAGTGCTCGGATACACAAAATTGTGTCGCAGCGGAAATATGTCCGTGGAGCGTTACTTCATATTACAACAGACAAGTTACATGAGAACGACCTCTAATATGTGTCGTTTTAAAAAGTATTCTAGTTGATTTTCTTGAAATTGATATAGACTTGTCCCTATTTGCATCACAATGAAAAGCTTGATAATGATACACAACGAGATTTGATCTTTTGCATGTAAGAAAAAACCCCATGATGAAATCTTCGTCAAATTTAGACCTCCAGTGCCACATCATGTATGCCATGCATCTAATTCACCTGAGAAAAAATATGCTTCAAAGGGTCAACTAAAGTTCGTGGTTCATAGATTTTGGAATGTAAATGTTGAAATCAAAAGATTTATATGGTATGTATGACCATTCAAACCTTATAATAGTAGCAAAAATGTAATTGTAAATGTAGAACCGAAAGAGTATAGTGTCTACTGCTTCACCACAGCATAATAAAAAGTGTTTAGTAATAAGTAATATTCAACAAGATAATGTGGACCATAAGATTTTCAAAATGTATGTGACTACTATAACGGACACAGTATTACATAAAATATATCTACTGTTGCGCTAAGCTTATGACACCGAACCTCGACATCTATGTATGCAATTTAATGCAAATAAAAGGGTCCGTGTAGATGTTCAAACCCGCAACATCCAAATTGTTCTGACATGTATATATTCGTGTTCCAGTACAGTCGAAACTAGTGAGAGTTACTCACCCGAACAGGGATGTCAATCCCAAATAGATCTCTTTATACACTTGCGCTCCTTCAACCGGTCCTCCGGTCAAGAATTTAACGGTTCATGCTAATGGGCAATAGTGGGTTTAGCTACTTAGGCACATGTAAACAGGAGATGATAACTGAAAACACTTGTGTCCAGTAAAAATAACCATTGTATTCGTAAACAGCTTTAATTACTTAAATCAATAACAAGAATGGTGGGGGATATAAATTCAATATTTGAGTTTGTTAATGAGTATGAACAAGTTGTATTGAGCATGTAATCTTCCCCCAGATTTGTAAGTAAATGTAAAACAGACTGATAGAGGGGCTATAATACTCACCTCGACCGATGAAGAACGCTTGCGAAATGCACATACTATGACAACGCGAACGAAAACCATAACCGGATCGGACCAAGAAGTTGCGGTTTATCTTAACGGCTATGACCCACTAGCCTAGGATAGTGTATTTGGGTTTTCCGATAGATGATTAGATCAACGCGACACGTTGATAAAAGATTTAGATTTAAAGTTGTAATAGCTTGGTGGTTGGTTAAATAAAATAAATCGAATAGTAAACGCAAAGTATGTAATATATTCCGTATATATTACATATGAAAAATAAACCATTATATAATTCATATGGTGAATTATATAATAAGACAAAACAACCAAAGAATACAGAGCTGTATATAATGCTTTACATGTATTTCCATAAGAAAATGTAGAGAAAAAATAATTGTAAACAAATAATTTGGACACGTGTTCGAAATCAACAAATAATTACAAAGAGTTCTCAGCCTTAGATGTAAACACACGTTTTAAAGTTATGAATTAAGTAAACGATGTTTTTAAAGTTTCTACAAAAATTATGATTTATCCTTTAGTGGGGATTTATAAAAACAATATTTTATAAATTATTATTTCGTTTCCTTTTTAGCAAAAAGGGTTGTCTTATTTGTAAAAGTGTAGTTTTCGTTTATTTATCGTATGATGACCAATTATAAAATCTTAAAATTATATAACTTTGTCCTTTTATCGGGTTCCTAAAATAATAAAATTATAGTGAAAATTAATAAATATAGAAATTTATAAAAATTTCGGCATGACCTATTCGTTCATAAAGCGTTTTCCTTTTTTACAAAACTCAATGTTTTTCACTTATAATCAATCCATTCATGTTGCAAATACCCACTTAATTTAGTATATATCTAGACGAGACTAAAAATATCAAAAATAAGCTAAACCAAGCACACCGGCTGCTGTACCAAACACACCCTTACGGGTGTGTACAGTCGAACAAAACCCTATTAAGTTGTAAAACGCCAAACCAAAAATAAATAAATAACACTTTTATTTAACCATTTAAACCACCATTAGATCCGTTTTATAATTTACCAAATATTGTAATACTTTTTATTAGTTGATTTTTATAAACCAAATGCACCCCTTATGTTGTAACTGTCAAACCAAACGCACTCTAGTGGATCCCACACAGCCAACCAAACGCACCCATTACGGGCTGCTGCTGAACCACCGAAACAAACACCCTTCGTGGTGTTTTCTGTTAAACCACAACGCACCCTAAAGCTGTTTTATGTTAAACCAAACACACCCTAGTGGTGTTTTAAAAACCACGCACTCCGGCTGCAACATCCAAACCAGCCGCACCCTTTATGGGTCGTTAAACCCGAAACCAAACGCACCCTTGTGCCGATATGAAAACCAAACGCACCCTTGGTGCGGATATGAAAACCAAACGAACCCGTAGTGGGTTGTCTGTTAAACCAAACGCAACCTTTCTGGTGGTTTTATAAAACCACACGCACCCTTTTGGTGCTGCCATAAACCCAACGCACCCTATGGTAGTGACGATGGAAAGATGGTGTAGAGGAGATGGTGTTGATGTGGTGGTGAGGGTGGCTATGAAGATGATGATGACGACGGTGTTGTGGTGGTGGCGTGGAGATGATGATGAACCTGTTGGTGGTGATGATGTTGACGGCGTGAGGATGGTGATGGTGGTGTCGATGGGACTACGGTGGTGAGGATAATAGCGGGGGTGGTGCTGTTGTGTTCGGTGGTGATAGTTGTGGGGGAGCGATGGATCCGGTGGATCGGTGATGGAGGGAGGTGATGATGGCGTGGTGTGGTGGTGGCAGTAACGGTGGGTTCGCCGGATTTTGGTCGGAGCGGCGCCGATGGCTGCCAAAAGAGAGAGAGAGAGAGGCTAGGGTTTTCTTATTAAAATGAGAAACCCTCATCTTCTTAAACATGTATATGTATATGTATTTGAAACTTTGAAAATAAAATTGAAAATGTAAATTAGTCTAGGGGAAATTCTGTTAATATTATCACAGGGACCAAAAACGTAATTTTGGTAAAACAATGGTTCGAGACTCGTTTAAGCTACTTAACGGATGATTCAAAACATGAAAGTTGCGCCATTGTTTTCCAATTAATTTTTCCTACGAAAACGAGTATTCACTCGAATATTATTTCATAAATGTTTTATAAACTCAATTAAAAATGTTTGTGATTTATTGCGTAGTCATCGGGTAAGTTTCGTCCGTAAGGTGAAATTTTAAGTTAAATGTTCGCGTTTTCAAAAAACGTTTTTCAATAAAATGTTATATAATTTATTAATCATTTTTAGTAAATAAATTGTGATAATTAAATATAAATTTAATTATTTTTGTGTCGATACGCGTTGTTCTGGTTTCTAAAATTTTGTCAGGGTATTTCAGTCATTTTCTGCTTGTTTTCGGGTCTCGAGCAAAATTAAAAAGTTGTCTGGAATGTCGTTTTACATCAAATTGCTTTAGAGTCCGAGTCGTGAAAACGTGATCTAGCGGGTCGTTTTTGATAAGTCAACTTAACAATAACATATATTTTCTCGTTTTCAAGTCAAATAAGTTAAACATAAATTTGCACATGAGAGATGTGTAATAATAAATATGATTTATTATTAAAATATGTTCCGAAAATTTTACCGGTTACGCGGTAATCTTTTTTATGTGACAATAAAAGATCAAAAGTCAAAAAGTCAAGTCGGACCCGAAAAGTCAAATGGTAGTATAGTCATTTAAAATTCCAAAATTTGCCGGTTGTTACAGTACCTACCCCTTAAAGGAATCTCGTCCCGAGATTTAATTTGTGTTGACCGATTGTGTGACCAAGAAAAGATTTAAGATTTAATAAACCAGTTCTAAACAAGACGCTGATAACTTTATTCAGCAAAATTCGACGTTTCGACACTTCTCAATATACCAAAAAAAAATTGGCTAGGTTTGGCCCGGATATTTAATCCATCAAAATGGGTATCTCAAGCGCCCGATTAATAGAGTTTCCATTAGACGTATCTTAGGAAAAACTCCTTACGAGTTGTTAATAGGTAGGAAACCAAATCTTAACTATTTTAGAGTATTCGGAAGTAAATGCTTTATTCTTAATACAAAAGATTACCTCACCAAGTTCGACCCAAAGTCGTACGAAGGTGTTTTCCTAGGATATTCGCAAAATAGTAAACCTTACATAATACTTAACAATTAAACAATGAAAGTTGAAGAGTCGTTAAATGTAACTTTCGATGAAACTCTTCCCCCGCCTAAAACATCACCATTAGAAGATGATGAGTTAGTCGAAGAAGAAGCTATTGAGGTTAGTAAAACAAAACCCATAGGCAATGATCTTGAAGACATTTCATTAGAAAATAATCAAATTGTAAATATTAAAGAATCTTAAACTCATCCCCTAGAAAGCGTTATTGGTAATCTAAATCAAAGAAGTCTTAGGTCGCAAGCTCAAGACAAAAGTAATTTTTTTTTGCTTTATTTCAACAATAGAACCTAAAAATATAAATGATGCATTAAAAGATGAAAATTGGGTAATGGTCATGCAAGATGAACTAAACCAATTTAAAACAAATGATGTTTGGGAACTAGTCCCAAATCCCATGGATATGACCATTATAGGAACAAAATGGGTATATAGAAATAAACTCGATGAAAATGGCGTCGTAACTAGAAACAAAGCTAGGTTAGTCGCCCAAGGTTATAATCAACAAGAAGGAATTGATTATGACGAAACATATGCACCCGTAGCTAGACTAGAGTCCATAAGAATACTTTTAGCTTATGCTTGCGCACTAGACTTTAAGTTATACCAAATGGATGTGAAGAGTGCATTCCTTAACGGTTTTATCAATGAGGAGGTTTACGTGGCACAACCTCCGGGATTCATTGACTTCGCAAAACCTAATTATGTCTATAGACTTAAGAAAGCTCTTTATGGTCTAAAACAAGCCCCAAAAGCTTGGTACGATCGATTAAAAGCCTTTCTTATTAAACATGATTACTCCATGGGAATGGTAGATAACACACTCTTCACTAAAAAGAAAGACTCCAACCTCATTATTGTCCAAATATATGTTGATGACATTATATTCGGATCAACTTGTCAAGAAATGTGTGATGACTTTGCCAAGATCATGCATGATGAGTTTGAAATGAGTATGATGGGGGAACTAAATTTTTTCTTAGGATTACAAATAAAACAATTAGATGATGGAATATTTTTTAATCAATCAAAATATATTAAGGAAATGCTTAAGAAATTTGGACTAGAAGACTCTAAGCCAATAAAAACCCCTATGTCTACGGAAACCAAACTCACGAGAGACGAAGAAGGTGAGTCCGTAGATAATACCAAATATAGAGGCATGATAGGTAGTTTATTATACTTAACGGCAAGTAGACCCGATATCATGTTTAGTGTTTGCCTTTGTGCACGCTTTCAAGAGGATCCCAAAACCTCTCACCTAGAAGCGGTTAAACGTATCTTCCGATACATTAAAGGCACTACGCATTTAGGATTATGGTATCCTAAGGGATCCGTCATAGAAACAATAGTGTATGCGGATTCGGATCATGCGAGAGATTACGTAGATCGCAAGAGCACTAGTGGTGTTTGCACGTTTATGGGATGTTGCCTAACATCTTGGTTTTTGAAGAAGCAAACCGTATCTCCACAACCGAAGCGGAATATGTAAGCGCCGAAAAGGCATGTCAACAAGCCATATGGATGAAACAAGCTCTCGTAGACTATGGCATTATGTTAGACGACATTCCAATAAGTGTGGATGATAACAAATGGGGCCTATAGACATAAGTAAAGAAAAAAATCTCGTCTCGTTCAACCTCACGAACAAAAAACACATTGCGATTCGCCATCACTTTCTTCGCGATAATATCAAAAGGGAATATCTCCAATAGAAAAATGACTCATCAAAAGACAACATTTAAGCCGATATTCTAACTAAACCCTTAAAACGTGAGTCAATTAACCTACTTACGGCTAGGTCTAAGGAATGAAGAAACAAATTGGATTAATTTTTTTCGGGCATAATTAAAGAAATGATAATCATCAAAAAACTGTTTGTCAAAAATCTGAAAAAAAAATCTCAACAGGTGGCGGCCCCCTTAATTCATAAAGGGCGGCCCCCTTTAATTTTAAGGGGACCGACCAGACTTTAAGGGGACCACCCACCTGACTGGCTAAAATATTTCTCTCTCTCTCTCTTTCTCTCTTTGTGTGTGTGTCTAGGTTTCTATTTTACACAAAAACACAAGATTGGGAAAAGTATATAAGCAAACTTTTACAAATTCTTCTATCTAAATGCATATCTCATTATACATATATACAATAGTCCCAAAAGTCTTTCTCACAACTAGGAGCATATAAAAATCAATTTTCATATATTGTTGAGATATACTAAAAACATTTTTCACATATGCATATTGTTCTCTTACTTGTTGTCAAAAGTATATAATCTAATATATATTTTCGATAATCTTGGTTGAGCAAAATTAAATCAAGAGCATTTGGGATTATTTCTTTAGCTTTTAAATGTCTTAGTGTCGAAATATCCCCCGCTCTACTTGCACATTTGTCGCACTTAGGCCACAACAGTAGTATTTGCACAAAAGTTTGATGTGTTTTAACCTTAACCCTCATGTTAAGGAAAAAATTCTTTGTGCATATATATCTAGTTACTAATTTTATTATGCTCTTTCCCTCTTTTGGACTTCGAATTTCATATATGATTATATGCAAAAAAAATTATTTGAAATAATTTTATCCTACAACTTGGTCATATATATGTAAAGAAAGTTTGAATGCTTAAATTACTATGTTGCAAAAAAATCTTAATTGCCATAAAAGGATGGACTTGCTGCAAATTAACCACCAAAACAGAAACCCTCACACAAAATTTTGAGAAAAATTGATTTTTAGGAAATCTGGGAAATAGCAGCAGGCGGCCCGCGGTCCCCCCTCCTTATCTTTAAAAAGGAACCGACCCCTAATTAAGGGACCGGCCTAGATAGTCACGGGTAAAACAGTATTTTCATCCCTTTTTGACCAAATACCCTCTAGACTTAGCTACTGTTTCCCTAAATTCCACAAACAAATTATTTAGATTTGACTTTTAAATGTTCATACTATCCAATTTAAATCTTTCCTCCACTATAAATACATTCTCAACCATCATCATCACAATCATCCTCACCAATGACATCTCCTAACAAACCCACATCCAAACCATCAAGGGTAGCCAAAATGAGTGTGAAACCCATTTGGAGGAAGAAACTAAACCCTTGTAACACATCCAATAAGCTCAATGTAAATTCACCTACACCAATGCCAAAACCACTCACTCCTCATCATGAACCATCTCAAGAAAACAATCACCCCAATCAAGCATCACCAAATCCTTACATTAAGGACACTCCCACATCACCACAAGTTGTCTCACATCCTCCATCTCCTATCTCACCCATCAATTCACATGTTACTCACACTCAAGCTCCACCTCAAAAAAAATGGGGACAACACAAACTCACAACACACACCACCTCTATCTCTAAGTAGAGAAAGCCTAGTTGATGACATTAATCAACTACAAGACTTATCAAACCTCTTAGCCATGCATCTCTCTCAACAACAAAACAATATTCCCTCATCACCTTACTCTCCAAACCTACCACACACCCTCAACATTAACCAAGTTGAAACCCATGTTGGGTATTGCCCTTGTTGCATCTTCACCCAAAAACAATTCCTTGCTTTAAGTGAGGATATCAATTAGATTGAATTCCTCCTCACTCGACCACATCCACCACCTAGAGTTCAAAGAGATTACCCTTCCACAACCGCCTCCGCTCCAAACTCTCCATCAACAACCAACTAATCTCGTAATATGCCTACAAATAATCGTCAAACCCTTTTGTGTCGCAAGCAAGTCAAAAATCCTTCTATGGCTATTTAGGATTTTTTTATGTATTAATATGCTTCTAAAGCATATTTGTTTTTCTTTTTATGTATGCTTGTGTGTAGTTCACACACATTGTCCTAAATGAATGAAAGTTATCTTTTTGCATATGATGTTTGCTTGTACTTTGTCATATTTTTTCCTTGCCTTCTTGCTACATGTTAGAAAATAGTTTGTATTGATCAAACTTGTTTTTTGTATGCCCCAAGAAACCATAGCTCGATTCCTTGGTGCCCTCGAACGAGGGGGAGCACACATCAAGGGGGAGCATTTATTCCGTCGATTTTACTAGCAATTCTCGACGATGCCTTTTTGATTCTACAAAAAGGGAGAGAAATGACATAAAACTCACTAAATACTTGTTTAAAAATAATTTTACATTTAATGAGTTTAAATTTTGTAATCATCAAAAAGAGGGAGATTGTTATAGAATAATTGCTAAAAACAGTATTAAAATTTTTCACATCTTTACGTTTTGATAATCACAAAATATAAAAACGTTCAATGTAAAATTAAACATAAACAAGTAATTAGTAGTAAATTTTCATTTCGAAAATTATATCACTTAAAGGTATGAATAAATAAATGATTAATGCATTTTATGATAAAAGGAAATTTTTATTCAACCTCACACTTTTATAAAATGTTGTAAACATTTTTATAAATATTATAAAATATTGTCTACAATTAAAAGAAATGTTTTATTCAAAATAAACATTTTGAAATTCAAATTTTCGGACCTAAAACGGCTAGAAAGTTACAGAAAATTCCCCTACACAAAAGGACAAACTAGAGAGCGCCCAGTCTAGGGCGGCCCCCTTAAATACACAGGCGGCCCCCTTATCTTTAAGGGGACCGCCCACCTATTTAAGGGGACCGCCCATAGGTAGACGCTCCTTCAGAATGTCCTATAAATACTGAACTATTCCCTACTATTTTCTCATCTTTTGCACTTATTCTTTCTGATAAAAAACAGCCTACACATCTCATTAAAATCCTTTGGTCATTTAATCATAAAGCTTTGTTTCCAAGTGATCCAAGCTCAATTCCTCAAGTGCAAAAGAAGAATACTTCCATCATCAAGTGAAGAAGTATTACACCTCAAATGTGTATTGCAATCTTGTTGCATCCATATCATAACTTGTAAATCATTTGTAAATCTTGTTAAAGTAGAGTAGTAGATAGATCTTGGTGATTTGTTTTTGTAAAATGAGTTGAAACTTAGTGAGTCATCCAAGTTGTGATAGTTTAGGTGTGAATAGACAGTAGAAACAAAAAGTAGTTGAAGATATATGGTGAAGAATACTAAGGCGTGAAGAAGTTGTGTAGTTGTGAAGTTGTGTTGTGAAGTCGTGAAAGGTGTGAAGAAGTTGTGTAGTAGTGATCAAGTTGTGAAGCAAAGCTGTGTAGTGAAGTTGTGAAGTTGTGGTAGATTGGTTCTAGCTAAGAATAGAACTCGACATCTAGCTTAGTGTCGGAAATCAAGATAAGGGAGAAAAGTTGTGTAAGGTTTCCTCTCCGCCATAAGGAGCTTGTTTACATAGGTTTTGAAGAAAACTCTCGAGTTCGGTGCTGAGGATGGATGTAGGCCGAACAGAGGTGCTTCGTTGCCTGAACCACTATAAATCCTCCCTCGCGTTTGTTGTTTGATTGTTCTTACTCTTAACGCTTGTCTTACATTATTTTCTCATACTAACCTATCAAATTTGCACCTACGGTCCTCTCTAAAATTCGTTTCAAGCCACGATTTGAAACCTCCACTTGCCCACTTGTTTGTGGGTGATACGCGATAGAGAGGCGATGAGTAACTTTATATTTAAGCATAACTTTAGCAAATTGATCATTACAAAAATAGGTATCGCGATAACTGATTATAGCACGCGGAGTCCCAAATTGGGCAAAAAGGGATTTCAAAATTTTTACAACAACCCGGATGTCATTAGTAGGGAGCGCTTTTGCTTCAACCCATTTTGACAAGTAGTCAACGGCCACGAGAATATACTTGTTCCCTCGTGAAGACGGGAATGGTCCCATAAAATCGATGCCCCACACGTCAAAGATCTCGCAAACTTGAATAGCATTTTGAGGCATTTCATCATGTTGCGAGATTTTGCCTTGACGTTAACAAGCGTCACACCGTGTGACCAAGTCATGGGCATCACGATAAATAGTAGGCCAAAAGAAACCGGCATCAAAGAACTTTTTAGCGGTGTAGTTGGCACCATGATGTCCCCCGGTGGGTCTATTATGGCAAGCCGTGAGGATATCAACAGCTTCTTGGCCGTAAACACATTACCTAATCATTTGATCCGCACAAATCTTAAACAAATAGGGGTCGTCCCAAAAATAATGCTTAACGTCCTTAAAGAATTCTTTTCTTTTGTTGGGAAGACATCCCTTTTACAATAAAATTCCCCGCATGGTAATTTGCAATGCTGGCAAACCATGGGGTACAAGAATCACCACGAAAGGTAACCATACCAAGAGTCTCGAGAGGAAATATTTCTGTAATTTCCTTTTTCTCTAGATCACTTTGATAGGGATTTTCTAGTCTTGATAAGTGGTCGGCCGCGAGATTTTCCGCTCCTTTTTTATCACAAATTATAACATCGAATTCTTAGAGTAGGAGAATCCACCGGAGCAATCTCAGCTTAGCATCTTGCTTAGCGAGAAGATACTTAAGAGCCGAGTGGTCCGTATACACTATGGTCTTAGACAAGACTAGATAAGGTCAGAATTTCTCAAAAGCATACACCACGGCTAATAATTCTTTCTCCGTAGTAGTATAATGAGTTTGGGCTTCGGTCATAGTCTTGCTCGCATAGTGTATTGGTTGAAAATGTTTGGTCTTTCGTTGCCCAGCTACTTGCAACACGCAAAGTACACTATCATCACACATAAATTCAAAGGCAAGTCCCAAATCGGGGGCATCCTAATTTTGGAGCTGTCGGTTAGTTTCTTCTTAAGGTCCTCAAATGCTCTCGACATTCGGCTCGAGAAAATGTATGGAGTCTCTTTTTTAAAGAAGATGGGTCCAATCGGCCGAGGGCCGATTTTAGAAAAATCGTGAAAAACTCGTCGATAAAACCCAATGTGACCTAGAAAACTCCGAATTCCTTTGACGGACGTGGAAGGAGGTAATTTTGCAATAACATCTACTTTTGCCCTATCTACCTCAATCCCAGATTTCGAAATCTTGTGGCCGAGGACAATGCCCTCTTTGACCATGAAGTGGCACTTCTCCCAATTTAGAACAAGATTGGTGTCTTCGCACCTTTAGAGCATTTTGTCTAAATGGGAGAGGCAAGATGAGAAGGAATCCCCGAAGACCGAGAAATCATCCATGAAGACTTCCATAGTTTCCTCGATCATGTCGTGGAAAATGGCCATCATGCACCTTTGGAATGTGCCAGGAGCATTAAATAAGCCGAAAGGCATACTTCGATAGGCAAATGTTCCATAAGGGCAAGTGAAAGTAGTCTTCTCTTGGTCTTGCGGGTCAATCGGGATTTGAAAATACCCAAAGAATCCATCTAAGAAACAATAGTACTCATTACCAGCTAATCTTTCTAACATTTGGTCCATGAATGGTAATGGGAAATGAACTTTTCGGGTAGCATCGTTAAGTTTTCTATAGTCAATACAAACACGTAACCCGATAACTAACCTAGTCGGAATTAACACGTTATTTTCATTTGACACAACGGTCATTCCGCCCTTTTTGGGTACACAATGCATGGGGCTAACCCATGGACTATCTGAGATAGGGTAAATCAATCTGGAATCAAGGAGTTTTATAACTTCCTTTTTTATAACTTCATGAATTTTTGGATTAACCCTTCTCTGATGTTGGACCGCCGGTTTAAAGTCATCCTCCATTAAGATTTTGTGAGTGCAAAATTATGGGTCAATACCCTTAATGTCAGAGAGTTTCCAAGCAATTGCTTGCTTGTGGGACTTTAAAACCTTTATGAGGCGTTCCTTCTCTTCGTCTTTCAAGTTCTTAGCAATAATGACGGGTAATTTATCGGTACCCTCCAAGAATGCATACTCGAGATAAGAAGGTAAGTCCTTGAGTTCAAGCTCCGGAGGTTCATTAACTGAAGATTTTTCATTTTTTAGTTCTACAACTTTAATCTCTTTCGGAAGGAGAGAGGATGATGGATCATTATTTAAGAATTTCTGTAGGAACCCGATCTACACTTTCACTTCATATTTCGAAACACGAATCGGACCAAGAACTAGAAAAGAGATAAAGGTTTAGTGAGAGAGAGAAGAGAGAGAGATGAGAGAAAAAAAGATGTATTATAAAAAAAGATATTATGAGATTAGATTAGAATTTAGATTTAGAAAAAAGATATTTATGAGATATATTATGTTAGATATTTTTCCAAGTGAAAAATATCTATATATATATATCCCTACACATTTAATGTGACGCGTGGGATATTTAACTAGGACTCGGGCTCGGGTTTTGCTTGGGATTAAACCCGAAACATATATAATATTAGATTAACTATCGAGCCCGATTCTCGATAATATTCTATTACAACATTAACTAATTAAAGACCGAAGCTCCATCGTAGAGTGACTGAACTTCCTTGTTCGACTCAATAAATTGAGGCTAACAATCTCCCCCGAAGTGAGGTCTTGAACACGGGAACGAGCTTCCTTTATTGACTCAATAAAATTGAGGCTAACAATCTCCCCCGAAGTGAGTTCATTGATGACACTCCTTCATGAGATCAGTGAGATAGCTTTCTTTTCGTTTAAAGCTCTAGTGTCTTGGTCTTGTCTTTCGTTTAATCTTGTTCCTTCATGGCTTGCGATCTTGACTTGAGTCTTTGTAGCATTGTCCTTTATCGTCTTTGCTCATCTTGTGCGATCTTATCATTTTTGACCAACATGCTCATACTTTTGCATAATCTTGAAAGCTTCAAATCAGTAGTTAGCGGAAGTCTTTGGTCTTTAATCTTGAGCATTCTAGATATTAATGACTTCGTAAGATATGAGCATTTGAATGGGTTGAGGGTTGCCGTTACCCTACCGTTTGACCTGCAGGTTTCCGTTATTGAAAAACGAGAAAATTGATTTGAAAATCACCGTCGACGTGTCCACTCCGTTAAAGTGTTTTTTTGTAAACATCGGAGAAGTGTCATGTTTTTATCTAAAAATTCAATCAACATTCAAGTTCATCTACTGGACCAAATCGATATCCAGTTGTCACAAGTTTGATTCATATAGAATCTCGCAATTCACCTACCGTAGTGCTGTTTTGATGAGGACACTGAAGGAATTTATCCATCGTCCATTTTTGGAATACTAAAGAGTATCACTCTGAATGTTCGGCAATATCACAATGATATTGCCGTAAGGACTCCTTGATAACAGCTTGTGAACCTGATGATCGTTCAAAAAGTGTTTTGAAATGGAAGAATGTGTCCTAACGAGATTTTGATTGATCTCTTGGCATCTAAGACATCGATTAGTGCATTTTGTTTTAGTACTCGAGGCTGGAGCATATTGCCACCTATTCAATATCAACAATCTCGGAGTGAGATGTCAATAGATAACGTGTGTATCTCCGTGACAAATGAGACAAGTTTCTGTTGAGAGAAACCCGAATGGCTGGGAAGGGTTATGCATTGCATCACTGGGTCCATGATGTCGTTTTCAATGTCAGCAATCAACTTGTGATCTGACACATATGATTTGACCTGGGGTTCTCTTGCCTTAAGTTGATGTAGGGCTTCTTTCCTTTAGAACCCTTATCCATCAATTCATTATATTCTTCAACGCCTTCAATGCTTACCAAGACGTCATTACTAACACCTTGTTGTGATTGTTCCAGAGTTAGCTCAATCTTAGTCGGCATTATTCCCATTTACATTCATCTCCAATCATACCTAAGGACTGCTATTTCTAACTTTGGATTATCCTTGGGTAGATCCTCCGGTTCTGGTTGGATCATAGGATTGATTCCTAACCTAACCACCTTATGACTTCAGAATCGTCGTGAAATTAAGAATTGTTTTGGGTATAAGATCGAACCATAAAACCTTTTCTTACTGTTCAGCACATTGAGTCGAATAGATCATATTTTAAATACATTTTCTCCCCTTATTTTAAATAATAAACACTTAGTTTTTGAAATACCTTGTGATTAAAATATGTCTTGAAAATTCTGTGGGAGAAAATATTATCAGCATGAATGGTTTGGAATATTTTGATAATGTTTTGAATACATAAGAATGGTCGTTGTTGATGTATCCAAGAACATTAAAACTTTGTTTTTCGAAAACTCCCTGCCCTTCACGAAATTAGGACCAATTGAGAAATTGTTCTTTTTGAAAACATTTTGAGGGTTGGAGTGTTGACCACAGGCTAAGATACAATTGTTTAGAAAGATTATGACTTGTCATCGAGAAATTCTTAAAAAATGTGTTCCACTTTTTGAAAAAACCAGATGATAGAGATTTCTCTTCTAACGGTAAGGTAAGCGCACTGAAACGTACACTATCCTTTTTCTTGAGCTAAAAACATTGAATGTCTTGTAAGAACAGCTCAAGACCGAGAAACGTTAATTTTCTCGTTGTGAGGATAAGTTATAAACCTTCCTTTATTTGAAGTCCGGGTTATGTACTCGAATATTTTCACAAAGCCATTTAGAAAATTATAACGACATGTTTAGAAACTATTTTGCAACTCTCGCTCGAAGACTTTATTTACACACCCAAGTCAATATTAATCGACATTACTAAGCACGGAGTAAATGTTTATCGATTCCCCAAGGAACATGACGAGAATTATTTTTGGAATTTTCTATTTTTTTTAGATATTGATTTATATATAAATAACTGTTGTCCTCCAAAGCCCTACATGCTATGTGATGGTGGAATAGTGATTCCAACCATTCGTGATGTAAGTTGTCTTAACGCGTAGAGGAAACAACTTTTGAACCAGCTTTGAACTTTACGGTATCATTGTTGTGGTCAGGAATTTCCAGAGTTCCTAACTTTTTTATGATCAGAAGTCATTGCCATGAAAATCGAGGCTTGATCTGCTGCGATCAAACGTCTTTTAAACATTGAGGAACGGGGCCTGAAGTGTTATTTTACGTCATTTGAACATTGAGGAACGGGGCCTGAAGTGTTATTTTCAGCAGACACCATTTGACATTGACGACCGAGGCTTGAACTGCTGTGTTCAAACGTCATTTGATGTAGCTCATCTTTTGTGAAACCATTCTGGCACTGGTTTCTTAGATATCAACATTTTCTGTAAACACACTTTGAGATTTTCCTGCTTTTCATTGTATAGTGCATCTGCATTTAGGTTAATTCGTTGTTGCTTTTGACCATTGAATGATATACCTGCACTTAAACCTAGAGTTTGTTTGCATGCATGAATATGAGGGATATCTACTATTGAACCATGTGCGGGTTCACTGTCAACCTTGCCCGTGCAAGAGTTGAGTAACTTTCCTGTGGGAATCCACCTAAGATGAACATTACTAAAGATTCTACCCGTTGGTTTCCACCTAAGACAAGATCTAGGATTCATTGTTTTCTCAGGGACAGTGGTAGTCTTTTTGTTTGAGAACCTATGTCCTATGGGGATCTGTCTTTCTGGTTTCTTAGATGCACTTGACTTTTCTATGGGCATATATCTCTTTGTTGTCTTATGGGATTTTGCATCCTTATTCTGTGCAGAGGCACGAGGATTTAACCTTGAGAGGTATTCTAAGACGCATTCATCATGATTTGCACTGTAAAGGCACTTTTTGCATGTAGGACATTGCAAGTCATTGAACTTCAAGAAAGGCTTTTGTTTCCTATGTTCTCCTAAGTGAACATCTTTGTTTGAAACCCGACTACTCATTGATGCTTGCCAATTCCTAGGTTTTGGTTTGCAACCATTAGCAGTGTTGGGTAATCTAGCAGGATCAATCATACTAGGTTTTCCATTCACTTCTTTGTCTTTCTGAAGTTGTGCACTTTTCTTAGCTTTCTCTAGGTAGTAGTTATGAACCATGTCATTTGAGCCTACTTTTTCCCTTGGTGACTGATGTGACACATGCTTTGGGCAATTCCTAGAGGGGCCAGGTGCAATCACATTGGTGTTTCGAACTGCTTGTTTTCTAATCTGAGGCAAATTCTGTTGAGTGACTTGTTTAAACAAACCATCCGACACATTAGTTTTATTAACCGACTGTTTCGTTTGAAAACTTCTCATTTCAGGAGAATTTGAAAAAGGAGTCGGTTTTCCTAAAACTGATGGTTTTGGAATTCGTTGAGCATTTGGTTGTCGAACAACAGATGGTTTATTAAACTGAGTTTCCACAGACTTTCCCTTGCAGTTCTCGATGAGTTTCTTTAACTCACTTATTGCTATGTTCTTGTCTTGCATTTGAGCTTTCAAATCTTGTATTTCATGATATTGTTCACGTTCTTTTCGAAATACATTAGATCCGTTTTCTTTGCAAACTGAGTTGTTTTTCATTTGTTCTTTACATTGTTGTAAAGCAAGTTCAAGAGAAATCGAGTGTTTTTCAAGTTTAGAAAAACTTTTTAACAAATTATTATGAACTTCTTTGTTAACAGATTCAGTTTGTTTCGAAAGCTTTTGTGCAAGACATTCACATTCTTTGACTTTATGAAGATACAAGCATTGTAATTCAGTATTAGCATTTAAATCAGACAGAGAATGCAAATATGAACATTCATGTATAACGCATCCGCATAAAGCATCTTATAGTCAATTAAAATCTATTCATAAGTGAATTAAAGCCTTGTTGATCAGTTAAGACCCAAGCCCAATTGGGACTTTACCAATACTGCTTGGAGTGTTGAATCATACACCGGTAGTCCACCACTAAAATCAATTACAAGTTAACTAAGAACAATATTTGTTGAACAATTATCAGGTCACCTGCCGGTCCAACTAAGCTCATAGTCAAAAGGTAAAAGATAAGGTGTCATTTGTGATCCTATTGGTCTGGGCATATAAAACACAACATGGAGAGCTATCCCGGCATCCAGGGTACTGGTTAGGTTCCTCCACTAGACCAGTTGAATTAAATGTCGCATGTACAAGCACATTAACAAGTATAAGGCGATAAACATAATTAAACAACAACGATAAATTAAGCAAAGCCGAATTAAATCAAACCAAACATTATAACTTCCATTAAAATGGCTAATACCTAATGTTATTAGCCCATAATCATTGTCATTATCACAAACGTAATCAAACAATTAAGAAAGTAAAAATTACACGATGTCTTCTATTGGATTAGGTTTGATGCTCGACCTTGGCTGCTCTTCTTGGCCTTGGAAATTTGTCTTCAGGAGTATAATATGTAGAGAATATGTTTTTTGCACATTGAACTTCATATTTAAGTCCATTATTTATAGTGTCTAAAAATCCTTGGATATGCCGTATCGAGATAAGTGGATACAACGTATAGGGTTAATTTCCCTTAAAGTCTGCGATAAAGTCAAATCAATTAGGCTAATTACCATTAATCACATTTAATGCATATCTTTGACTGAGGTAACAGCTGCCAATACGGCGTATAGAGTAGCAATGGATACGCCGTATATGGAATTGATAAGAACGCGTTTCTTGTGATGAGCTGGCGCAGATACGCCGTATCTTCCTTGTTGGATACGGCGTATAGATGCAGTTTTAGTACTTTCTTCAAATGTCTTCATTTTAGTTCCAGAATTGCGCCATTTGGCTTCTTCTTACAGTGACTTCACAGTTACTGCAATGGCAAATTTAAGCAATTAAGTACCATATCTGGCAATAAATATAAACAAAGTTGGTAATAAGTGGGATAAATAATTGTAAAATGAGACGTTATTTGATGATATCAAATATCCCCCTAATTGAATCCTACTTGTCTTCAAGTAGGATTTAGAAATTTTTTTGAAAATGTGTCCCAATCGAGGTTAAGAACTTTTCCGTTAAGCATTTTCTTTGTTCTAGATCACCTGTACAAAACCAAGCTCCTCACGAAATATAGAAATGAAAACCACTCAGATCACTCAACTAATCTAGGGTGTATCATTTAGTGGTACGCTCATAAGCTCAGTCGTGCTTAGCTTCATATCATAGGCTTGGCAAGGATACACATCTTCACCTCTAAAGCTAAGGAGTAGCAAGTCAAAAGGTAAATTGGTTTTTCATTCTCATTGAAATGAAGAATGATATAGGGTGTGGAGCTTCTAACTTTCACCAAGGGTCGTCGTCCAACAAAGTAGCTAAGACATGTATACACACCTGAATCCACGGGATAGACACACATGCTCGAACACATCCTCATTCGAATGACCAAAGCTACCTAACAGGAAGGTAAGTGATATGGTTGTATAAAAAAAATCACAAAACAAATAGATTAAAGCCAACAAATAGGGTGCAGTTACTAGTAACTTTCCCGACCATCCCATGACGAAGACTCAAAAATATATACATACGTCTCGATCATATGACAATGACAACCTAAGTTGACGTTCCCATAACGGTTAACTTCCCTTACAACCCAGGAACATTACATAATTTTACAAAATAAGTGTGATATCGAGTCACTAATTAACAAAACATTAGCATCGTCTGAATCCTTTCGAATAATTTCATAGGTATAAACTATAAATGAATTCGTACTATCATCATCATTTTTTTGCTAACAATACATCATAAATCTTGGTGTAATTCACCGTCTTCACTATCATCATCTATCCGGTTGATTTTTCCTTTAAACTTTTCTTCTTCGGACATAATACATAATTGCGAAGGTAGCAAAATACACTAGCTACGAAACATCCCATTGCATTGTGCAATTTTCCAGGCCATTACAGACAGAGAAATTTTCACTTTCACACATGAACTACATAACTTTACACAAAAGCAACTAGCAACATCGCTCAATAGGCCTATAATCTGAACGGTATCTAAGTGTAAAGGTGTAACTAAAAAAAATTTTAATGGTGTAGAAAAAGAAAGGAATTTCTCAGTAGGTTGTTCTAGGGGTATCATACTCTAAAAATGAGAGTAAGCAAAAGGGTTACATGGGGGTAACTAACCAGTGTAGTCAGTTAATAATACGACATGTAAAGGCTGTTTGGTTTAATCCTAGAAATTTACCAGTCAAGCATGTTACTCCATCTAAATCCATAGTACTTATTATTGAGGTCTCGAGTGATATACCAAGCCAAGTTCTAAAGTGAAAAACTCTAACAACACCGACGACAAACATAATTTTAGTGAAATTTTAGTAAGCAATGGAAACGTAAAAGCTTAATTCACAAACAATAGACAATAAGGGTTATAGTGTGCTAGGTAATTTAACTAGTGATTTTTCACAAAAAAAGTCATGCTAAAATTTTTAAATTTGATCCATTTTTAGGCATGTTAGCATTTTATTTGTGAAAATGAGGACAAGTACGTTCTAAATCTCCACCCCTCTACTTAAATTATACAAAGTCCTCGTTGTATAGACAAACAATTAAATAATATGGGAAAAGAATTAGAACGAGGAAACTTCCCTGATTGTTTGCTCCGAATGGTTCTACATTTTGAGTGTTTGAGCAAAAATAGTGTTGACGGGGCATTTGAATGCCGAGCAGAAGTCAACACGGGGTATTTTCAGACTATACTTACTTGGAAAGTCGGTTTTCGTTTACATAAACAGGTCCAGCATAAAGTTAGAAGACGTTCGTACAATCTGTGCTTCGCTAACCTATAATACAAACAAACAATAAACACATAACTGGTACAGGTTACAATACGCTGTATCCCAAACCTATGTAGAAAAACGCCGTAGTAAACCTGTGAAAACAATTAAATACTGAAATTTAAATACTGGAAATTAAAAACTGGATAATTATTCAGACATGCATACGCCGTATCCAGAGGGGTTATATACGCCGTATGTATGTCTGACAGACAGACTCAATTTTAAAATTAAAATTCAAACAATTTAAATGCAATAAAAAATTAAAAACAAAACCTAGTTGTCCTCCCGGGAGCACTTTTGTTTCACTGTCTTTAAAGTCGACCTTTTCATATTTCCTTCATCATTTTGGTACGTGTTCCCACGGTCCACCCCTATCGTCCTTATTTGGAGGAAGATATCAAAGGTAGAGCTAGACACTCTGTTAACATTTTGAGCCCAAGAGTTGTGTTCGAGTGCTCGAGCTCCCAAAAATTCTTCATTGTCTCCGACTGAGTATTTGATCACTTTGAACTTGTCTATTCTGCACATTCCTTCGTTTGGTTTATCATTACTGGATTGTGGTGCGTCAGTTCGAACAAGGTTTTCTGGTTCGTTGGAGTGATCGTTATGCTCATCGTTTTCGTTACTCTTGTCATTATCATTCTAGTGGTTATCGAAAAATGGATGATTGTCTCTATTACTGTACTCGTCATCACTTGATTCTTCATCAGAATCGACTATGTCATTATCGTACCCTTTTTCCCAAAAATTCCAAAGTGCATTTTTAGTTGCACCGCTTAATTTCCAAGGGTTTTTAAACTTCGAGCTCAACCAATTTTTGAATTTAAATGTCATTCCCAAACATGGGATCATATGTTTCTACTAGCACGGGATAGCGGTATTATTATAAAAAAGAACTTGTCAACAATTTTCCTACCATGAAGTGATACTGAAAGTTTCTCATCATCCACCATTGTATTGCGCTTTCCGGTCAAAGAACTATTGAAATGCCATGATCGCAAAGTTGTTCGATGTAAAGCTTAGGGTTTTGACTAGAATTAAATTAATCTGGAGTAATCTAGTAATATGGTCAACTGCGTCATTAGTTTCAGCTCCATTATAAGCATTATCTCTTAGTTTCATGATCAATTCACCGCTGAGCCCCATCTTAGCATGCTCGTCAGAGTTTTTGCCTCAGTAAGTTAAAGGGGGTAAGAGGGACGACTGTAGGTTTTTCCCTTCCAAAATTGATGCTGCCATTAGCCACCTTAATGTCAAGCGATTTTTCTGGAAATGACACAAACGATCAGCAGTAAGTACTATATATGAGAATGAAACAAAACAGAAACTGAATGTTGATTAAGTTCTGGAATTTCTTTTTTGGTATCCAGATGACAGATACGCCGTATCTTATTGATTAGGATACGTCGTATAAGTTTGTTGAATAGAGATACGCCGTATAGAGTTCTATAAATACGTCGTATTGTCGAGAAAAAGATACACCGTTTAGACAGTAAAACTCAATACGTTGTCGTGATAAGAAGGTTCGATACGTCGTATCCAACTGGTGGATACGCCGTATCGGGTGATCAGTCAGAACAGAATACTATATAAAACAATTAAATGCGATAAATTAAAGCAAACAATTTAAATGCAGAAAAATAAAACAGAATTTAAATAACTAATTCAAACAATTAGCAGTTAGAAATTAGGATTAACAATTATACACTAAACAAGTTAAAAATTAGAAATACTAAAAGAATAAAGATTAAACTAATCACTCCCCGGCAGCGGCGTCAAAAACTTTCGATGTGTCTTGTCGTGTAGGTATTTTTTAGTTATCAAGGTTTTACATCTATATTTAGCCGACTAACCTGAAGACAATACTTTAACGGCAAGTCACCCGGTCAAGTTTACTTAGCGTCGGTAAGTAGGGTGTCGAACACTAAGAGTGAGAGTCAACCAATTATCCAACAATATTTTAATCTATCTAGATTAGTCTAATTACTTGTTAAACCTATGATGTGCATATTTACTAGTGATAAATGGGGGGTTTTCAACCTGAGAGACTGGCACAGGTTTAATGGTGACAAAGATTAATTCTAAACACAATAAACACAAAATCAAATAAACACAAGATAAAGGAGCGGTATAAGCCAAATAATAGAAAATTGTATTAACCATGTTAAATCCGATTAAATGTTGATTTGTTTGTTTAGTTGCAATGGTTACTTATTTCCAGGCGGTATATTATTCTTAAGATTTAGGCGGTTCTTCTTCTTAAGACCCAGATACGAACAATCCCGTCACTATTAACGCATCCGCATAAAGCATCCATTAGTCTAATTATAATCTATCATAGGGAATTAAAGCAGTGGTGATCCTGTTATCGGGACTTCACCTACTTATTGCTTGATGTTGTTTTATACATCGGTAGTTCACCACCCAAATCAATACCAATTAATTAAAAACAATACTAGTTGAACAATTATCGGGTCACCTGCCTGTCTAACTAAGCTCATAATCAAAGGGTAAGGACAGGGTGTCATTTATGATCCTATTGGTCCGGGCATACAAAACACAACATGGAGAGATATCCCGACATCTAGATTACGTGTTAAGTCTCACTAGACCCAGTTGAATGATAGGTCGCATGTACACACACATAAACAAGTATAAGGCGATAAACATAATTAAACAACAACGATAAATTAAGCAAGCCAGATTAAAACAAACTAAACATTATAATCTTCATTAACATGGCTAATACCCGAGGGTATTAGCCCATAATCATTGTAATTTTACAAGCGTGATCAAACAATTAAAATCGAATGATTAAGAAAGTAAGAATTACACGATGTCTTCTATGGAATTATGGTTGGTGCTTGACCTTGGCTGCTTCTAATATCTTAGAAAATTCGACTTCAGAGTGTATGGTATAGAGAATATAATTTTTGCACACTGAAACTCATTTTTGAGTCTCGTATTTATAGTGTCTAAAAATTGTCTGGATACGCCATATGGAATAAGGTGAATACGGTGTATAGGGTTAATTTCCTTGGAGTTTGCGATAAATTCAAATCAATCAAGATTAATTGCCATCAATCACATTAACTGCAGATCTTTAACTGACGACCAGCTGGATATATGGCGTATAGGTGAAGAGTGATATGCAAGACTGGGAACTAAACGTACGCATATTCTTGTGATAAGCTGGCACTGATACGCCGTATCTTCTTGCTAGATACGGTTGATGACATCAAATAACGTATATTTTATAGCATCATTTATCCCATGTAATTGACCCATTTTGTATAATTATTGCAAAGAATTGTTACTTAATCGTTTATATTTGAGAATTG